>OFHS01001559.1:11485-26805 GCA_900245855.1 Calvadosia cruxmelitensis
TGGGTCCCATTGTTCGGTTTCAGTCTCCATATCTACGTATTTGACTTCAGACGAGGCGTGTACCAGGAACGCGTATGCGATTCAGCACCCAGACGCCTAGCCTGCGGGCTGACCCTACACATTTGGCTTTCACCAAAACAATTTACCCCCATACTACGTACTAGTCCTGTCTAACACCATCCTTTATTCATTGAACTTAACGATATTTTCTGATTTCGCGCCTTGCCATCTCGAATTGATGTAGCTCTTTGTTTAGGTGTGGACACAATTGTGCCAGTGGCTAATACGTATGCCGTTGCGGTGAAGAGGTAAACCAAAAGAGTGCATACCGTCGATCATACAGAGATTTGCGATCAGGATTCTACGCTACAAACTGCTGAATGGTGTTATCGAAAGATCATTCTATGTAGCGAGTTACACGTCAACACACTTTATCTAGGTCAGATAGCAGGCGACCCTGAAGGCATAAACAATGTACCTTTATAGGGTGACTATGGGAACATCTTGTATGGAATGTGTAGACACTCTGGTCATCAGCCAAGAATAATGAACTTGTAAGTTGTAACCACGTATCGATTGCAGCCAACAAGCTGAAGTATTGAGGCCGTATATTGTATTGAAATCATGGTCATGATGGATGGGGCAATAAAGACGATAGTACCTTTCTATGCACCTCGGAAAGTGTCCGAAGAAATATATACTCTGTTCTCAACTGAACGCGCTTTTAAATATAATGTACAATAAATTAGTAAAGTCATAAGTCTTTTGCACCATTTAAACTATCAGATAAATATCCTTAATTAAAGCTATATTAGTCACCTAAATATTAAAAATGGTGTTCTCCGGTAGATTAAATAGTTCTCCAAACAACGAAGGCATTCTGTCTTTGTTTGGCAATGCTTCTAATCCCTGGAAAAAGACAAATTTTCACTATACTATTGTTCTATACATGCGGGGCGATTTTTGGAATGTAATAACATGAAAAAGACAAGAATAGATAGATAGATAGATATTTTATTTTGATCACAATAAGTCGACAAGTAAACAAAGAAAGATAAAAGTTAATACAATTTTGCTATCATGGTCATCCCTCTATTTTGTGATCATGGTCATCCCGTAAGCTAGAAGCTTGTTTATTTGGGAGACAATTTACAAAATTTAAGGTTAAATATTGTTACAAATACAAAATACGAGCATTAATTACACATGAAGAGTTCATTTTTGGCGATGAAAGAATAGAAAGAATAGAAAGATAGCAAGAATTAAGCTACTCAGTACAGTATATACTTCGTAAGATAGCACCTCAAAAATATGAAACCGTTTAGGGGTAAATAATTACGAGAACGTAAACAAACAGAACGAGAATTAGGGGTAAGACGAGGCGCATTTAACTAGTAATATATAACACACCTCTTAGCATAATGTGTTCTAATGATGCTGTATGCTAATTTCATTACTCCATGACAAGACAAAGTGAAAGCACTTGCTTCGGCCCACATACCATCCACCCTGGAGCATCCAGGTCTGGCGAGAGATGACGGGAAAAGACCGGATGGCATCACGAATATCTCCTGGAAGAAGGGAAAATGCCTGGTATGGGTCTTCACCTGCGTTGATACGTTTGCTGCTAGCCATATATCCGGCACATCTGTGCAAGCCGGATCAGCGGCGATCTCTGCTGAAGCCAAGAAACGGCGCAAATATGTAGACCTTTCAAAGAATTACATCTTGCAGCCCATCGCCGCCGAAACAACAGGGGTGATGGGCCCGGAATCAATCTCCTTCCTCAACGAGCTTGGCTCCTTACTAATCAAATCTTCGGGAGATGTCCGTTCCAAGAGCCACCTTTTCCAACGGATCGCCATTGCAATCCAACGTGGCAACGCCATTAGCATGTTGGGGTCCCTAAAGTCACCGGACTGTCTCAATGAGATTTTTAACCTGTAGTTAGTTTCAGTTAGGTTGTTTATTTTAATGTAATTAGTTTTATTAATTTCGGCTTGAGTATTTATTTGTAAAAAAAAAAGATTTATTATGAATAAAGATTATATTAACCCTAAGTGAAAGCTGTATTGAAAATCAAATGATGCTTCAGAAATACATGTACTCAGAGTAAGGGAAATTCTTTTACTCAGAGTAAGGTACTTTGAAATATTTTTAATTCGTTCCAGAGTAAGAGTGACACAAAATTTATTTACCCTGCTAAGTAGCGATCCCGCAAAAATGTATACTACGAGAGTACAGTATCTGAGTACTGTACTTTCTATCCTTGATTATTTTATTAGTCTTTATAAACTCAGTTTGGAAGAAACTCAGTATCATAGTTAGGAAGCATGATAATGATAATGAGAAGCACGCACTCAAAAGTCATCAGTCACGTCTTGGTCACGCCAATAGCATGATTAATGCACGTGCACATCATGTTCTGATCACATGTAAAATGACGTCATAATCACTAATGAGTGTACATGATAAGGGAATGTTGGTCCCCCTGATTTTCAATCGTTTGCAGCATCCGAGCTGCTTTGGGTGTGAAACGATGTAAGCGATGCCTATAGTCGTCGCATTCGTCTACCTACTCGCCCTCGTGCATCTCGAGGGCGCGCCGGGCCTATTCGATGTTGACCCAACAGGTAACAACTTTGTCTTTGGTATCATCATTCAATCGATAGCCGCCGTGAACAGAATTGTATGATGAATTAGTTAGACCTTGCTTGCTTTGAATGCTTTTGCTGTCTTTATTGGTTACTACTTATCGTGTCTCTTGTTATTTATTCGTTCCTTTAATTAGTAAACAGCGGGATGCATAGTCATTAATTAGCAGACGCATTGATGTCATAAATAATCACTACCGAGAAGTAAATAGTAATTAATTCCGGAGTTTAATGTCTCGATCAATATCAATGAAGAACAAGCCACCAAGCAGCAACACCAAGAAACTATGAGGCATCAAAATGGTGAGGAAGTTGTTTAATTCCATACTAGCGGTATAGTAGCCAGCATTAAACTACATTACCTGACATTTACCATGGCATCGCGCGTAAAAGAATAGAAGTCTCCGTATGAAGCGTTAGCGATTATTTTTAGAATTTCTGTATACGGGACGGTATATTATCATCAATCTATGCAATAAAGTTCATATGAAGAGGAAAACAAAGTCATCGAACGAGAGGTTACCTCCGCTAAAGGAAATATCAAGATACAATGGAACTCGCAAAGAATTCACATCGAACGAAAAGGGGGCGGGGCAGCTGCAAAGAACCAGTGCGCCATTTTAAAATCTTTGTAATCGTCATGGCAACGTAACCATGCCTCACTCTGGCGCTAAGCATTGACACGTCGCAGATATGAGGCAGAGGCAGAAGAGAATTGACCGGAGCGGAAGATGGCTGCCCGTGCTGCCACAGCCAAGATCCTCTTGGTTTTAGCGTGTCACTGCTTACTTCACAGCAAGTTAGAGTCGAAACTGTGTAGGGACAGATACTGTAAAGGTATATAAACAGCTGAGATGTAGTATTGTTATTCAATGTTGTTCTAAACAAGAAGTGGAAGGGATGCAAACGCAGACACCTTGGCGCGGATTGTTGTGCTTTCGCAGTTCGCTACCTGTTGCGATGCAATGGCACTGTTTGTTGGGTTGTAACATAGAGTAGCATAAAGCTACTTCCCGAAACGATAGCTCATTTAAATTGCTTAGTTGGACTAGACATGGTTGCCCTCTTGTTGACTTGCATGTTGAATTATTTGAGATTGAACTCATGTTCCTCTGCTGTTTGAATCCTACGTCACTACGGTCACTTGACACCTGTTGCTTTTAATCCAGCAAATGGTTTTTACCTGGCAAACATGGTCGCTGTATTGATTAACATCAACAGTTGGGATTTGCTAATTATTTTAATCAATGCAAGTCTCTTGTAGGTTAAGCTCACTGGCCAATAATTTATGTTGCTTGCAGAGATTACTTCATGATTGTTACAGTTTAGTTTTTGTCGTTGTATGCCAATAATGTGCCAAATCATTATATAAAGTTGAACAAATGATGCAACACTGTCGTCTGTTCGTAAAAAAATCATTTATAAAAATATTAATTTGTAAAAAGATCACAAATGTAGACAGTTGCAGCGCCTTATTCAACAATAAGACTACGAGATAAAAAGCAAGGCTAGTTACTGTAAACTTCAAAACTGAATTCTTTTTTTTTCACCATGGAGAATCAACTTCCAAATTTTTTGCTCTTGCAATGCAATCTACAAAGTTTACTAGAGATTAGCTTGCAAGTAAATTGTTATGTACAGTGTTGTTGGGCCGTGTTGGTAGACTTCAATTTGAGCGTCTGTTGCTTGGTATTTTCCAGGGCCGATATCGATTGGCCAAGTTATACGTTCCAGCAATGATGCTGAAGACCAGTCTGGGATGAAACTCAGTATTGGTGATGATGTCGTAGTCTATAGCAAGAGTGACGATGGCACCACTTGGGAAGGCGAGGTATACCTGTGACATCATTAAGTCACAACCAATGTCTGTTATTATCACATGATCAGATAATTTTCTAAAGGCACTTGTTATTCGCATTTGGTTGATTTCAACGCTGAATCAGATCAAGAACGTTCTTATTAGTAATAATTTGTGACACGCGAAGTTGTTAGCTTTTTTAAGTTATATAGCTTTTTGGACTTCTTTTTTCTCAGCAATTGCTGTAGTCTTAATACTGAGTTCGTAAAAATAGAAATAATTCGTCTCTTCGGCAGTTCGATTGTCATGATATTTAGCGTGTGATAAAATCTACCGTTTCTTGGAAAATTCTGAAAAAATTCATCGTCATTTATCGTTTTTCTTGTTTCCTTTCCTTGCCATGCATTCGTGCGCATTGCGTTTTTTGTTTTGTACATTTTCTTGCTGTTTTCGTGACGATTCATGATGTTCAATGCTTGGTAGGTGAATGGGAAACGGGGTTTGTTTCCTGAGGATTACATCGAAGAATTCCAAGTGTACACGAAGGAATTGCAATATGTCAATGATGACGTGGTAAGTTTTTTGTGGCGAATTTCAATATAAGTGCATGTCTCTTGCTGCTGGTGTTATTATCAGTGATATTGTAATTATGTTATCATTCTTCTCTTGTTTATAGCTCACGCCTGATTATGGGCTAGATGGTTCTGGCAAAGACCATCACAGCGATGATACCAGCGCACCCCCTGGAGATGATAGCCTGAATCTACCATCTGATTCATATGAAGTGCCTACTGGCGACGATGGGCTGGAGGATGCTCACAGCGGTGATAACGATGTTAGTAAATCTTCTGTCATTGATGGTGATGGCTCAAAAGTGTTGCCTGGAGATGCTGAACAGCACGAAGTAAGTGACACGTCAGCTTCAGCTATAGACAGTGCTATGAAGGAGACAGGTGCTAATGCTGCAGAGCCAACTGTTGACTTGGCAGCAGAGAAGAGCGCGGTCGACGACGTCACAGGAGTGTCTGAGGCTGGGTATGATAAGGATCTTAACAAGGACCCTACGGCTGGAGCCGAGAAGCCGCATGACGTTCGAGACACTCAGAGCCAAGTAAAGGCTGATGTTGACAACAGTGACACCAATACCATTTCTAGAGTAGATCTGTTGAACAAATCTAACCCTATTGTTGATAAGACAGAAATTGATACACCAGCTCCTACTTCAACTGATACAGTTGATCATAATCAATCTGGAGTCAATGAGAACGGGATCAGAAATGAGGCGATAAATTTGGACCAGTCAATAGAGGATGGTTCTCAAATGCAAAGAGATAAGAATGGGGATATACCGACTGCTAGCTTGGCTGGCAACCCAGACGCAGTCAATGAAAATGAAAAAGCTAGTGACAGTTCCCAGAGAGATGACGATGCCTCACAATTGCATTCAGATCGCTCCGGTGATGATGCGGTTTCAAAAGTAGCCAGTGACGAAACAGCAGCAGAGACACCAGAGCAGGATGTAGTGAAGACTGATGGACCTGATCATTCTAACTTGCACAAAACAGCTGAGATGCCGTCTGATCAACATGATGTTCTTCCGGAGGTTGGCAATGTGTTGCCCGATGATGTTAGTGTGAGACATGATTTCAAGAATAATTTGGATGATTCTAAGAACCAGTCACCTGATGGAGAAGCATCAATTGTGACAAATAGCGAGCCAGCTGATCAATCTTCCGTAGCTACTGAGAATCCAAATCCAGGAGATCTTGCTAACAATGCAGAGGAGCCAGTTCCAGAAGCAAGTCAGAATTATGGCAATCAGGGTCCACTGAACAATGACAATGTTATGTTGGCCAATGAGACTGACGCTGCATCAGCTGACGAGGATGGTACAGAAAACAACAAAAGGGACCCAATGACCAAGCTAGAAGAAGTGCCTACGCCAGGAGGAGCGAGCACAGATTCTGAAAATGCTATTGAAGTTGATGTTGAGTTTTTGAAAAAGAATGCTGTATTTCAGAACATGTTTCAAACTCAGAAAGCTGATTACATTGAAGCACATTTCAAGAACCAGTTGATGACTGAAACGCTAAAGGAAATGATTGATAATCTGATATTCACTGGTCTTGTGGATTTGTACAAGCAGAAGAGTGATTTGTATAGAATGATTCACAATCCAACTGGCATTGATCAGCAGGCCGCTGGTCAAGTTGACGTTGAAAGAAAGACTGAGAGTAACAGAAGCGAAGAAGTGAGTGAGACAGCTGCCACTGCTGAGAGCTTAGTTTCAAACGAAGATCACGACAACAAAGATGTTGGACACTCGCAAGCTGAGTCATCTCAAATGGAAGCCATTACATCGACTGAAAGTTTGTCTGGTGAGGCATCAAACATGAATGCATGGCACGCTCTGAAAGTGAAAGGGGAGATCAGACCAACAACTAGTTTGCCCATTCAGTCAGTCGATGCCACAGATTCAGTGCCTGCTGCAAAGAGTTCTGTCATGACACCGGTCAGTTCTGTTGTGGTACAGCCCTCTGAGAAGCTGCTGGAGAGTACATTATCCTCTGAATACCAAAGTACTACCCTGATTGACTCTAGTACTGTCTCGGTTGACATTGCCTCCGCTGAGCCCACCGCAGCGACAACATACCAAGAAGCAGCTAGCACTGTGCCCAGTGAGTCATATGTGACTGATGGTGATGGTGTTGTACCAAGTTCAACTGCTACAAATAGCGTCACCGAGCAACCTGAAGTCAAGACTTTGAGACCCAGTGAAGTTTCTTCTTCTGAACAGCTGCCTGGATCAAGTCATGTTGATGTCAGAAATAAGGAAACTGGTTCTTCAATCTTACCCCAGGAACATGCTAGTGAGGCACATGCTGTCAACAATGATAATCCGGGTGCTAGCACTGTGTTGGCTGACAGCAGCAGCAAAAACAGTGTGCCGCCAAATGGAGTGGACGAAGCAAGCAAGCCAAAAGCTGCTAAGAACCCTCTTCGTAATCAAATGAAAGCTTTCATGAAGGGATTAAATGCCCATGGTACGGAAGATATGTCTACTGCAAGTGCTGCTCAACAGGAAGTAGTCATGGATCAAGCTAAAAAGCACAGCGGAAATTCCGCCATCGACCAGCTGAAAAGGGCTGATAGCTCAACAATGGCCACCAGAATGACACCCACACCATCCACTGATGTCACACCCTCTAGTACTGAACCGCAAGTGACAGACAACTTGGACACTACCATCAGCCAGCTCCAGGCTGACAGCTTGACACATTTGCTGCCCACTTCTGCAGTGGTCTCTAGCACAGAGATACAAGTGACAGACAGCTTGGATGCAACTGCTAACCAATTGAGTTCTGACAGTTCAACGCAAACACTATCCATTGATCCAACATCCTCCAGCACAGAAGTACACATGACTGGCGCTGCTGGTATGGTTGCCGGTGAATCTAGGGGTAGCCTTGAGAATGCAACGGCTGACTTGTCTGCTGCCTTTGACAAGATTTCACCTGAGGCTGATGGCAGTGATCTGATCGATGGTATTATCAATGATGTTGCTGGAAAGAACACACCTCAGCTTGATCCTGATGCCTTAATGATGGCAGGTCGTCAAACCAGGCAGCTTCTAGAAGTGGATGACAACGACATAGAACCAGCACCAGGTAAATACCTATGACCCTATCTCTGTCATTTTAGCGACTTTGTTAATATTTTCACTGCAATATCTATTGTCTATGAGATTGGCTATAGTCTTAGCTCTGTTGTTTTATGGAGGTGGAAAGGCTGATGACCCCAGCAGTGCTGATGCGGATGTTCTTCAGCCTACCAAGACGGATGACGACAAGCAGGCTGCTGATGAACATATAATGACAACTGGTGAAAATGATGCAGCAACAGTTGCTCCTGAGTCCAACGGCCAAACCGACCATCTGACTCCGGAGAAGTCTACTGTGGTTGACAACGGAGATGTCACTGTAATCGAGAGTAATGTTGACGTGGATGTAACGTCAACCGCTGCTACACCTGGTATGATACCTGAGGAGCCAACCGCTGATGCTGAGGCAGTCGTCCCAGCTGAGACCAAAGTGGAAGCTTCAACAGGTGAATTGCAGTAGACCAGCTGACTAACATAACTTTAGGCAATGTTGCTAAGAGTTCTTGTGCAATTATTATGCTTTCATTTTCTTTTCTCTAGTTGTCAATGACAGAACTCCTATGTCTGCCTCTGAACATGATCGTACTAATCCCTCAATGTATAAGGTAAGGTCAAGTACCACGGTACTACATCATTAACGTTTGGATTTGCTGATAGTTGCCATGATAGCGCAGAACTTGCTTTTCGCTGTACAGATTGATGAGGACAATGGCCATCATGATGCGCCATCTGGCGATGATGATCAAGTGATGCCAACTGAGGACGATATGTTGTCAGTATGTCACACCAATCCGTCACAGCCAATGTGTGATCACCTGAGAGGGTCAAAGATCTATAGACCCCACAAGAAGGAGCAAGACAATGAAGTGACACTGGCAAAGAATTCTTCCAAGATGTCCAACGAATCATCTCGGATGTCCTACTACTCTGTCTACAGTGACCTAATGAATGTCGTTAAGCTGTTTGAACAAGTGAACGTTAGAAGACTGGCCGATGTACTAGCTTGGCTGAAACTGACCTCTGTGAGTGTTTGCAAGTTGCATTAGACACGTTGTCATTTATTGTTAGTGTTGAAGTGGTTATTTGACTGGTCTTAAAATTGCATTTCAGCTTGCGGAATACGCTGTCTACTGCTCCAATAATCTGTCAAGGGAGACCTCATTTTGGACATTTGTAACACTGCTCGTTACGATCCGTATTGCCATGATAATGGTAAGGCGTCAACAAATGTTGTTTTGGAGTTGTTTTTTTGTTTGTTTGATTTTTGTTTGTTTGTCTGTTTGCTAACTTGTTAACTTTGATATTCTTTCTCTGTCCTCAGTGGAGATTGCAAGGCAGGATACTTGGCACGAGAATAGCAGGTTGGTAGCAATTGCCAATTGTTCTTTCCTTTTTCTGTGACATTGTGTTACCATCAATGGCCTTTTGTCCCATCATTGTTCCACTTCATATTGGCATCACCATAATATGTTTTTGTGTGCTCGTGTAGATGTCACCAGCAGTTACAATGCCCGCTTGAAGTTGCTTTCTGACGAGCGTGACAAGTATGAACTGGAGCGGACCACGGCTATTGACGAACAGGATTATTACAAGAAACAGGTACTTGTTGACAGATGCTAGTTGACAATCGCCATGGCAGCAATGTCTCTCCATATATGTCAATTTGTCTGATGCTGTGGTGATTGTTTCAGATTGAGACAAAAGAGAACGACATTCGAATGATGGAATCCAAGATTGAGAACATTGATCTGAGCTCAAAGAGTCTTTTGGTAAGTAACTCTAAACATGCGATTGTTACTCGACTGGGGTCGTAGTGGACTGTTTAGCAGTGTTGCATTACCGGATCGCGCTCGGTTCTCAACAGGAGAACATTGAGGACTTGAAATCTCAACTGGAAAAGGAAAAGGACGAGCGAGACAAGCTGAGCAAGATCATTGAATCCAAGGAAAAAGAGATCAGAGACGCTGACGAAGTGGTAGGTTTGACAACGGATCAAGAGTCATGTGCTACTTCATTGTTTGACCTCGCTGTGTTCTGAGAGTGATGTTTGAACTAATACTGATTGTTTGATTTCAGGCAAAGCGTCATCAGCTTGAAATTGAGAAACAGTCAGCTGTGTCTGAGGAGCTAGAATGTCGCTTTGGCAAGGTATGTTGGGAGGATGCCATTGGAGTGGGAGTCAAGGTGCGGCAAATGCCTTGTGACATACCTGCATTACATTCATCTTATCATTGCATTGATCAGGTTCGCGATGAACTGAATCTGAAGGATGAGACGATTGTTGACCTCCAATTGAAACTTGCTGCCCTACACCGTGACATCGAGGCATTGGCTGCCAATCGGTCTCAGGTGGGTTGTATAACTTAGATTGATGACTGACCTCGCTGTCACTTTCTCTTTTGTGGCCTCCTAGTTCCCCAGTTATTTTAATCACTTGATGTTATATTTTGCAGGTGGAAGAGGCCAAAATAGAACTGGAGAAGAGGTTGGTCGATGGTCATCATAAACATGGATCTTACACAGTAAGTTGATCACTTTGATAACAAAAACTGAAATTCTTTCCTTCTCATGTTTAGATTGACTGACTATGATGACATGCTTAGCAACAAGGACGTGGAGATCACCACGTTGAAATTGACCATCAATGACAAACTCAATGAGATCGAGGTATGACTTCAAATCGACTGACTTTGTCTGGTCCGTGTGTGAAGGGGCGATCATTGTATTTGATGCTGAATGTCTTTGTGTGCTGTGCTGATAGGTTCTGCAGGACTGCCTGATGAAGATCAACAACGGGAAAGGCGTCGACGGCGACACATTGGATGACTTTGACGCACTTGAACACGACCCAGACATCTCCGGTAAGAAGATGCTCTTTCTTTTGGTGTCACACAGTCCCTTCTCCCTCCCATCTGTCTGTCTGTCTGTCTCACGGCTGGCTTGGTGGATTAGTTGGTATATGTAGTTACTCGCAGTTACTTCTATCGCAGAGCAATTGAAATCAGAACGACTCAAGCAACTTCTTGATTCGACCAAGGTATGAAGCAACTTGATTGACCTGATTGCAATGTGGTGCCACGCAATCTCTGCGTTTCGTTGTTGCTTACTTGCTTTGGCTCTGTTTGCCTTTGACAGTTGTGCTCTGAACTGAAGCAATTCACTGAAGAGAACGAGAATCTGAAAGAGGCCCTTGGAGAGGAAGCAGAACGTAGCCGAGATTTTGAAGGTTTGATGCCACGCGCCACCACAAGCCACCTTGTTTGGTATCTCACTTGTTTATTGGCTTGCTCTTGGACTTGTTGTGATTGCGTTCTGTATCCTACTGTTTAGCTTCATGCCAGCAATTGCGCTCAGACCTCGACGTGTACGTTGCCAAGTACAATCAGGCGCACTCAGAACGCACCGAGATGTCGATCAAGATCAAGACGCTCCAGGAGTACTTTCAGGGACAGGAGGCCGAGCTGCAACGCCGGTTGTCTGTTGAAGTCGCTGCAAAGCTCGCAAGCCAACGCCAACTTGCCGAGACATCCGTCACATCAACAGCTGCCGTGGAGAGCTTTGATTCCCTAAAGTAAGCACCCGCAGAAAGGCAACTCGATGTCGTGCCGGTCAGGTCTTCTTTGGGACCAGCATGTCACTGACTCCGTTTCAAAGTTATTGAGTAGTAGCACAACAGTTGATGCTGTGTTGTCATGGTAAAGTTTTTATGGTAACACGTTGCATGTAATTTCTGTCATTACAGACAACAAGTCGAGGACCTTAAGAAGGAGCTGAAGGAAACCGAGCGAGCGAACCTTGCCAAGGTAACATTCTGATGCTCAAAGTACAACTGCATCTATATATGATAGTAACTGAGTAGAGCATCCTGTGATCGAAATGAAACCGACGGGAACACAATGACTACACCTTTCTTTCCATACTTCAACAAGCAACAGAACTGAAGGCTGAAATTTAAAACAACAAGACAGCAATTTTATTGGTTCTGTTATTTATCCAGTTTACATCCTTCCTTATTCTAAATTGTTTCTTGGGATGGCAAGATGGTCCCATCGCGACTAACACTGTTGACCTTTTACGCCACGGTATCTTATGTCTTTTAGACGCAAGCCAAGGAGTCTGAAAATCATGACTTATGGGTGAGTTGGTCTTCCGCTTTGATTTGTGGCCATTTGCTGCCTCATTGTGTGCATGCAATGTCATTGTTGACTTACTCGTTCTCTTGAATCACCAGGTGAAGCACAGACAAGCCAAGCGCGAACTTGAGGAGATGACAAGAGAACGAGACATCTACAGAAAGAGGTTGGCTTCATTTTTGATCAGCTGGTGTCCAAGCATGGCTTGAAATGGTGTTGTTTGGCATCAATTTGTTGTCATGACTACGGTTGCTTAATTGTGTAGGTTGCTTGAGGCTGAGACCGTCCCGCGTGACCCTAAGACCTCCAAACAGTCGACGCGAAGAACTAGCCCCTCGAACAGCTGTGAGTGATCTGGGCACTGTCTTTATTGTCGCAGTGATGTTGTTTTTGAGGTTTATGTTTATTCAAGGGGTTTTTGCATTTGTCTGTTTAGCTGATGACGGCTCAAAGCGATCCACCCCAACCTCTGCCACCAAGGAGCAAATGGCGGCGGCAGCAGCAAAGTGATTATTTTTCTGTCGATCGTATTGCATTGCAATGTCGTTTTGATTTTTGTTGCTGTCGTGCTATACAGTGGGTTTACTTCTGTCTTTAGCTCGCCACGACCGCCCTTCCCAGGACCTATGCCACCCCTTCCACCTGGGGCAATGTTCCCCAGACCGATGGGGCCTATGGGACCAATGGGACCGATGCCTCCACCTTTCGGCCCCCCGATGCCAATGAGAGGTAGATACATTGAATTGTTGACCTTGCTGACCTTGCTGTGAAATATTGTTTGACAGCAGCATGTAAAACCAACTGTGTTGTACCTTCGAGGCACGTGGTCACAACGTGATTGGTTGTATTTTGTAGGACCATTCCCTCCCATGCCCCATCCTGGCATGCCTGGTTTCGGCCCACCTGGTCCCTATGGACCCCCACCACCTGCTGGCAGTGGACCCCATTCTTTACCTGGACAATCGCACAGCCCCAATGCGCCATCTCCAAACCGACAATCAACACCTATGTCTGGCGGTCAGGTGAGTTGTTTTGTCATTTGTTGTTTGGTTGTCGTGTCTTCTGATTTCTGATTGGATGTAATGTTGATCATCCGTCATTCATGTGTCTCGTTCCAGGCTGCTGGGCTCGATGCTTCGCCCAGGTCCCTCCCACCATCGCATTTTGGCAATAATGGCAGTCACCCACCTCAACGCCATCCTCGCCAATCGCAGCACGGTAATTCACCACGTGCCAAAACCTCACCGCGGACTGGCCAACACCACCCTGCCAATCCGCCCCAAAGTCAACCACAAACAACATCTATTAATGGTAAGCCTAGCTCGTACTCTCCTGTGGCCTCGTTTGCCTGTGATGCCCTCGCCCCGGTTTTATTATTATTTTATTTTTTTATTTGTTTCTAGGAGCAACTCGAATGATGAACACCTCGACCGAGTCTCCAGTCCACCAGAGCCTTGTCTGAGCTCTGGTGTGACGGACACTGCTTCGCCTCGTGCGGATGCAGCATAGTAATTTCCAATTGAGTATTTGTAAATTGGGCGATCGCGCGCTCGCCTTTCATGAGATAGTGAAATATTATTTATAAATGATGAGAATGGCCTTTAACGTCATGGGATTTGGACGTCGGCTACTGTATTGGTGCGCACTTTCTTCGAAATCAATTTATCATTGAAAACTTCCCTTAATGTTGTGTTCGTTGCTCTCGTTCTGGCTCAGATCTTTGTTGATTGGTCAACGCTCAGCCCAGGCTCTTTTCTTGTCGCGCGCTTACCGTTGGAATAGGGGACCTTGAGAAGCCCCAACGAATAGAGGAGCTTGTTTTGCCCCATATCCCTCTTGTTAATCACTGACAATGTTCGACTGATCTAAGGTTCGATTAAGCAGCTAAAGCCAGACACTTCCTTACCCTTCAATTGCTTCTCTGGAATTTGATACTGAATTGCAGAATTCACGATGAAGGTCTGCTCGTAGGCATCACGGTAGAGGGATTCGGAACTTGTAACTGTTTGCTACTTTCTATGTCACGGGACGGATAAAATGCGGAGAATGTCACGTGATCTGTTCTTAGTGCTATCATAACAACGACGTCCTTCAAACGTGTTCCAAGGCATTGTTCTGTCAGCTCCATGATCAGCTCCTCCGACGTCAGATCGAACGCACGTCATCGCGCAGAGCAGTTGCAGTGGAGTTGTGACGATGCAAGCAGACCTGTCTTGCCTTAGCTGTCATATCAATTGCTAACGCAAAGAGGTGACGGAAAATGGTCTTCGCCTGTGCAGGTTGGTATCAGCATGACTGTTGTGAGGAAGCGGATTGAGATGTATGAAGCGGATTGCAATGGAGTCATCTCGAGTTGCTTTAACTGTCATTGCAACTGACATTTTGTCATCTACATATCTGATGCCGTTCTCTATGTTTGTGTAGACAGACAAATGGCAATTCTGTTCCGGTTGGCGATTCTCTGGGCGTGCTACCATGTGGCTGCAGCTGAGAAGCAAACCGGTTGCAACGGCAACGCAGAAGGATGGTGAGTATACGCAGTGGCAAGACCGCCTGCCTACCCCATTGATGCCTCCTGATGCTTCATTGTCATCATGGACGGTGGTGGTACGCTGCCGTTTACTGTTGTGGTATTATGCGGTTTCGCGGTGCCATTAAATCGCCCACGCTACCCGCTGTTTGTCTATTGGCATGTAGAACTAACAAAAAACGCTAATTTGAAGTATTGTCACTGTAGGTTTCACATTTAGATGGTCCGCATTGCTCGCCTCACTTTGTTGACGCATAGTGATGATCTTCAATTTAAAAAGAGTTGTCCTATTCGATACGGCCTTTCAAGGAAACTATTGCTTCAATCGCCAGTCTTTCCTGTGTACAGTGATATCACGGATCGTCCGTCCATTTTCATTTCTGTGCACAAATCATTGACTATGCGCAAATTAAGCAATGCAGCTCACTCTTTGACTTCTGCACCATCGTTCATTGTCCGCTGTGGAATTTATGAAGCGGCATCGGGGTCAAAAATGCATTGTCTACTGTACTCTTTGTTTCGACGTGTCACAGCACCGTGTGTC
>OFHS01001560.1:0-26783 GCA_900245855.1 Calvadosia cruxmelitensis
AACAAACAAACAAACAAACAAACAAACAAACATACAAACCGACAGACGTTTCCGTATTATAGGGTCGTCGATAAGCCATACTCCTTACTGTTTGGAGTAGATAGCATTCAATTTCAAAGTCTTTGTTTTGGTGGAAATGGCTACTTTCTTGATAAAGAATCTGACATATTGTCATCGGCCTTTCAAGTAACAATGCAATGGTGTAATTAAGTGATTAATATGTTTTCGCAATTATGGCAAGGGCCGTGCGTTTTATTTGGATTTTGTTAACACTATAAGAAAGGAATTATGTCTGGATTTTTGTTGCTGAGGAAACCATCTTGTTGAGTCTTCGTCACTATGCGCTGCCATTTTGTGCGTATGTCGGGAAGCAGTTATTGATGGAAATGTGTCTGAAATAGAAAATATGTCTGCAGTTGTTGATTCATTTGTGAGTTGGTTTTGAATTGTGGACTTGAGTTTGCTTTAATCGTTTAGCAAAGATGGGCGTGGGAATTGGTGGATTGAAATCTCGCATTCTCATATAAATTTGCAGATATATTTTCTTGTTGTTCTTTACCACGCTGCGATCAAACAAACGTGGTAAAGGCGGTGCAGCAAAATCCATTTCTCCGATTGAGAAGTAACATTTGTTTCTCTGATCATGTACTGTATCAATTATCAATATTTATTGTGCATCTGTGTACTGTGCATCATATGTACGCTATCTTTGTCAAAAATAATCATTACGCAGCCTGTAGCAGTACAACTGTTTCTTTGGTGTAGAAAAACGGAACATCAGAAGGCAAGCGATAAACTTAACTCGTCTTATGTGGATTTAATATTCAAGAAGAGAGCAAAGGGATCAAATTGCGTTTAAACTCTTGAAAATGGTTAAGCAAGTGAAATCCATGCGAATTTTTGTCAAATAACGTTCATAGCAAGAAAGATCAGCATAGGGTTTTTGGTTGTACTTTTGATAATTGAGATCACTTGGTAGAGAAAATGCATCCAATAGACCATTTTCATAAGCTACCATTACGGATATAGGAAGTGCATTATGGGGAAGGTTGCTGTCTCTGAATTCGGAATGCGGAGAAAGTTAGATTTGATACTGAAGCAGATTTCTTCAAGCTGCGCTACTTTCCTCAAAAACATTATTCCCGTTAATGTTAATGTCTACATTTCCAAGCGAATAAATCTCGGAACAGTGATCACAATCCCGAAAATATGTTCTTCCTGGATACTTCGAAGGCAAGACGCTCGCGTCACAGTTTTGATAGCGAAAACAACATAAGAAGTTGCTAGATCATCTAGTCAGTTTCCATTTCTTGCAAGATCTGCTCTCGAGTTTGTTGGCTGTACCATAGTGATTGCCGACGATGAACAGAAAACCCATCTTGTTAGGAGACACATGCTAGAATATCTCTACGGCTCTTTATACGTTTACATCTCATGATTAGAGATCTCTCATCAGCCTCACGAAACACAGCCAGGGAAAATATCCACACTTAGACAGAAGTGAGAAAAACCTCATTATCCATTTTTGATGCGGAAAGCAAATTATTTTGCTCAATTGCAAAGGATAATTCCGATCCATCCAAGTCTTTGATATGGAGAAACTGGCGAGTTGTTTGTAGAGCAAAATGATGAGCGCTCAAGCTCGGCAAGTCAATAAAGGCTTTTAATAACTATATACTGTGAGCGAAAATATTTGTGCTGGAAGATTGGCGGCAAAGATACCTCTGTCTATACAGTGAAACCTCGCTAATATCACTATGGTTTTCCAGCCAAAAATCGTGATAATAAGCGGGTACAAATAGTTGACTCAGACAGAGTTTGGCTCTCAAACTGAAGTGATATTAAGCGGGTTGTGATATTAACCGAGGTGATATTAAAGGGGTTATACTGGATCGGACACTTTGTGAAGTGGAAAAGCTCTCCGACGTCGTTCCAACTTGTCGTTTGTGGGTTGCTTTTGACTCTTTCAGGACTGATCCGCCATAATCAAGGCCTCTGCGTCCATCACAATACTACGTCAAAAGCTTTGGAGCTCGTTCGACAATGTGATGAAGAATATGAAGCCTGGGATGGCAGAATCTACAAAAGAGGAACGACAAAGTGCTGGAAATCCCAAGGCACCTTGCTTGGATCTGCCATTATTCTGTCTGAGGATTGTGACAGCAAATTAGCGCAATTCAATCGCAAGAGAATGAATGGAACAGAAATGATGTTTCATGGAGAGACGGGGTGGTGCGTTCATCAGGAGCATGGATACATAGACCCCTCACCTGGTACAAGACTCGTCATCTACTTTGAATGTGAGGACAAAAAAACTGTGTTTCAGTGGGGCTATTGAAAATGTAAAGCAAATACAAGCACCATCGAAGGAGTATTAAGATATCTGGTTTCAGTCGAACGCACGGTCTATATAATCTTTCATGCACATATGGCCATGCATATGATGCATTATATATACCGGCTCAATGTGATCGTCGTTCTATGTTTGCTGGGGTAATGAGAAGTTGTTGAAACTTTCTTATCATATGTAATGCAGTAATAAATGATTATACAATTCATGTGTTCGTAATTGTGCAATCGTAATCCTAGTGCAAGTTGTGAAATAATATGTGGGAGAATACATTGAGACCTTGATCTGCATGGTTCTGTTATTTGCTTCGGAGTTTTTGTAGAGTTTTACATTGGTGACAGGAGAGGGATTATGGCTTCATTCACGGTAGAAGATTTGGATGCTACGTTCGGTTTTGCGGAGAGTCCAGTCGTGTCAGTGTACCTCGATCGGCGAATTAGCAGGCTTGAACAACGAATCGCAAATCTGACCGTGATAATGTCTGCGAACGGCAATCAAACGTCAACTCCGGACTACAGCGCTTGGGATGATAATGCAAATGCGAGCTACCTTGCGGTAAGTCTGCAAGGGGAAGCACAGTCCGTCTTGATGGACATGTCGAGCGACTACCGAAGCAACGTAGAAAATGTGGTGGTTGTTCTGTCTGCTCGGTTTGGAACAGCAAACAGAGCAAAATTACATCGAGCAGAGCTGCGTAATCGACGGCAAAAGGAGGATGAAACTATTCTAGAGCTAGCCCAGGCAGTACAGCGTCTGACACACTTTGTATTTCCTTCTCTGCAACAAGACTCGCGCAACGCTACAAGACGTTGCCTTTTCGACAAGTTCCGCATAGCCTGCCATACCGCCAAAGAGATGAAGCCGAATTAGAGGTTCAAGCTATGCTAGAAAAGGTGGTGTTTATGCCTTCCTCATGTCCGTGGGCATCACCCATTGTTCTCGTCAAGAAGAAGGACAGCTCTATTCGATTTTGCGTAGACTATCGAAGGTTAAACAACGTTACCGTTAAAGATTCTTGTACCCTACTACCCGTTGATGACACGTTAGATTCTCTTGCTGCAGGGTCTAAATGGCTTTCAACGTTGGACCTCTCCTCTATGTATTGGCAGGTTGAAATGGATGACAAAGATAAGGAGAAGACCGCGTTTTCTTCTGGTAGAGCACTTTACCAATTCTTAGTGATGCCCTTTGGCCTCTGCAATGCCCCTGCTACCTTTGAAAGGTTAATGGAACAAGTGTTGGCTGGGCTGTCCTGGGAGACACTGCTAGTGTACCTAGATGACATTATTGTCCATGGCGGATCGTTTCAAGAAGAGTTAGGCAGACTTACGACGGTATTCTCCAGACTTCGCAAGGCCGGCCTAAAGCTACGCCCCGACAAATGCCATTTGTTCAAGCACTCAGTGAAATTCCTGGGACATTTAATCAGCGATGCAGGTATATCAACAGATCCTGACAAAGCAAATGCAGTAAGAGATTGGCCTGTTCCCTCTTCTGTTGACGAACTGCGTTCCTTTCTCGGCCTGTGTTCTTATTACCGGAGATTTGTGAAAGGCTTTGCTAAACTAGCCAAACCGTTGAACCAACTAACAGAAAAAGGAGTTGATTTCAAATGGTCTGTTGATTGCCAAAATGCTTTTTCTGTTTTGCAGACAAAGCTGACAACCTCGCCCATTCTAGCCTACCCTACAAACAACGATGCCTTCATCTTGGACACAGATGCTAGCAATTTTGGCCTGGAAGGTGTTCTGTCGCAGCTGCAAGACGGTGTCGAAAAAGTAGTTGGCTACTGCAGTCGAACCCTGACAAAGGCCGAGAGGAATTACTGTGTGATCAGGAAAGGAGCTCCTTGCAGTTGTTGCAGCCATACGGCATTTCTACCCTTATGTCTATGGGCGAACTTTCACTATTCGCACTGATCACGGTGCCTTACAATGGCTGATGAACCTCAAGAACCCTGAAGGGCGAATGGCAAGATGGTTAGAAGAGCTCTCGGCACAGCAATTTACTATTATTCATCGTAGAGGAGCTAGTCATGAAAGCGCCGATGCCCTGCCTAGAAAGACATGTACTTGTCGTCCTTGTGAAAGAATGGTTCGCAACAGTGACTCCCTGAATTGTGCAATTGTGACGAGGGGTCAGTCTGAAAACAGAAGTGCATATTTGCCCCATTGGCTGACTGGAAAAAGCTTCTCATCCATCCGGAAAGTCCAGCTAGAGGACCCTGATGTCTCCCAGGTGCTGCTGTAGAAGGAAGCCCTCGATTCAAGACCACGTCGGCGGCAAGTTGTCCCACACAGCGCACGCCTAAGGGTCTTTGGGACCAACGGGATCGTTTTCAGGTGGAACACAATGCGCTCTACCGAACGTGGGAATCCGAAAGGGGCAATTATACGCATTTGCAGTTGGTCATTCCCAAGTCACTACACAACGATGCATTGTACAGTGTCCATGACATCATCACCAGTGGCCACTTGGGTGTTAAACGAACTCTGAAGCGGCTGAGAGAACCCTTCTACTGGCAAGGCTATGTCAGCGACGTAGAACAGTGGAGCAAGGCATGTGATCTCTGTGCGTCTCGAAAAGGTCCCCAATCCAAGCCTCGCGCGATTATGCAACAATACAACGTGGGTGCACCTCTGGAGCAAATTGCAGTTAACATTACTGGTCCCTTTCAAAGCTCTTACCAAGGAAATAAATACTTCGGAGTCGTCGTTGACTATTTTACCAAATGGACAGAGGCATACCCGCTTCCGAATCAAGAAGCTCTTCCGTGGCCAATGTACTAGTGGAAGAGTTCATCTCCAGGTACGGAGTCACTCTCGAAATCCATTCGGACCAAGGGCGAAAGTTTGAGTCCAACTTTTTCAAGGAAACCTGCAAGATTATGGGATTTGACAAAACAAGGACAACTCCATTACACCCCCAGTCTGACGGCATGGTCAAAAGATTCAATCGGTCCTTTATAATTAAGGCAATGCTGTCAATGTTTGTGGATGACAACCAGCCATATTAGGATATCCACATACCCTTACTACTCATGGCATATCGATCGGCTGTGCACGAGACAACTGGTTGTACTCCTTCTGAAATGATGATTTGTCGTGACATTCGATTACCCGCTTTGTTGTAACTAAGTACCTAAGCGACGTAGTTTACCAATTAAGAAATCTGCAAGGTCAAAGCCAAGAGTTATACACCATGATCGTCTACGCTTATACGAAGGGCCTGTATCAACTGCTTGGTACCAGCCACCACAGCCACAGCCAGAAAATCAAGTTGCGTGTCCTGTAGTTGCAGCCACGCGTGTCAACCTTCCTATTTTATGTTCTGAATGTTCACTGTTCCGTCACTGGGTCGTGACTCTTGATGAAGGGGGATAATGTAATGCAGTAATAAATGATTATGTAATTCATGTGTTCGTTATTGTGCAATCGTAATCCTAGTGAAAGTTGTGAAATGATATGTGGGAGAATACATTGTGACCTCGATAAGTGACGGTTCTGTTATTTGCTTTGGAGTTCTCGTAGAATTTTACAATAGTCTTACCTGAAAACTTGAGCCGTTTGATCCTCAAATTGTTGAACGTCATTGAAGTGAACTTCCGTGGCGAAATGGCAATAATAAGGCTGGTTCAAAACGCAGCACGAATAATTTACAATAAACAACCTTTCTTAATAGTCCCTTCATACAATCGTAGGCATTTTTACAACAATTCCTTACACCTCGCACGTGACTATAATCTTAGTTCAATCTTCACGAACCACCTTCTTTCCAGTTCCACAACTTGGGGCGGGTTTCACAGACATCTTGAAGAACGGGTCCGGGGCGCGTTTCTTGACAATCGTCCAACAAAGACTTCGCAGAAACGGATAACATTCACGACATCATTTGTGATGCCAGGCCAGAATACGCACTCGCGGGCGCCGAAGTGTACGTTTTTGATCTTGGTGAGCCAAGTACTAATTCTTGACGATTGTGTTTCTTAGGGATAGAAGGATGATCAAACAATGATGTTGTTGCAAAACGAGGAAATCCACACTGAAAGAGAGCCTTGCAAAAGGGGATAAATTGCCGATTTTCACAGCTCACTGTCTTCTAGCGATGAATGCCGACTTCAGCGTCGTATATTGAGGATATGTTGCTTCCGCGGTATTTACAGATTCTAGGTGGATGCACTTGCCCGGCTCATTCGAAGGAAGAAAAAAAGCATTTAGGGCTTGGAAAAATATTCATTTTCAATTTCCCCCATCGAGATCATTTGCCGTCTGCTGGCTAACCGGGTAGCAGGAGAACACGTCGACTACTATGTGCTTAACGCAAGGGTTCCAGGTTGTATGGAAGTTGATTCCAAGTAGCTTTTCTTTTAGGGGAATTTTCCGGTGTGCATCGATCAGACCCAGTGTCTTGCGGTCTAGCATGAATTCAAGTGGGTGATACCGGCTGTTAGTTAAATATGCGACCCAAGAAGAAACGATCGACATTTACTGGTCGTCCAGCAGATCGATCTCCGCGGCAGCTTACCGGTACTCGCTTTGCATCAGGAACCTGGAGTGACATGGAAGTACTGTAGTCTACATCGTTATGTACTGTCAGGCTGCTGCTGCCGCAGGGCACAACCTTAAGCACGGGACTATGCAGCGTCGATTAAAGTCCATGTAGTCCATCCTAATCCATCGAAGGCGATTTGTATAATGGGAAACTATAAATGCTCATCATTACATCGTCAAACGGCTCAAACGAGCAAAAGATCAAGGTCAATTTAGAAGGTTTCCAAATCATAAATTTGTCTGGTGTGAGATGTTTGATCCCATTTGATAAAGATATAAAGTCAATGTTTATGAAAGACTCATCAAAAGATGGAATATGCGAACAAATTGTTTTGAAATTAATGAATGATTGAATGACGTCCTACACCAGTGTGATGCTTTGACGACTTTTGCGGCATGGATGAAAGTGATTTTATTATTTGAGATTGCAAACTGTACATTACATCGATTCATTTATATGAAGAGTCAAGAATCACTATAGAAGATAACGCTGACGTCTATACTGCTGTGCTCTTTGAGCTTCGAGTTTACCGCGAAAATACGCACAGTCAGAGCAAATCACGAGTCACAAGATATTTCTCCAACAACGTGTTTCTCCAGCAACGCTGGTAACTCGTGAGTGTGTTACTGTCGTGAGTGTGTGTGGTTTTCTAGACGAAATAATTACAAGCATACATGAATACAAGCTAAAACGATGAACTAAAATTCGGATATCAGCGATTACATGTTCAAATCAATTACCTTCGGTTTGCGCTCCGGCACAATTTTCTAATGAGTTCGGCTTGGCTCCTCTCGCTTGAGTAGCTCTTCCCGACTACTTCAAAATACGAGATACAACTAATTTAAACGCGGCTGTCAATCGAAACCCCTAAGGTGTTACCAACTACAAAGTTTTTCCTCTTTAATTCAATAGTTTCCACAAGAAACGAAGGCGTGGAACATTTACCTATGACGAATACAAAATTTGACAGCTTTGACGAATACATAACTCTAAAACGTGATCTACGGAAATAAATCTAGGAGAATCGCTGTCAATGAAAGAGGCATCTCCATAACAACACTCGATTGAATGAAAATGGCGCAACAATCACAATATTTCAAACGTTGAGAAATTACCCCCGATGAGTTCAAGACGATGTTTATTTGGAATGATCCAATGAAATATTGGCAAAGCTATTAACGCAAAACGTCTTTATGCCACTGAGACGAGTTCTACATGTCACTAGATCGTCAACAATGCGACTTGTGCTTTCTATGAGAAATAAATTGATTATTGTTTGCTACAATCACCATAATTATCATTGTTGCATAATGTTTCTCTTAAGCTTGCCTAACAATGTAAACTTCATTCCTGTCTGCACATGCGCATGTTATCTCGTCTTATATTAACGTGCCTTGCCTAATTGTATTCACTTGAGTTTGGGCTTGCTGCCGCTCACACAAGCTATGCTGTGTCTCCTTGATGTTGCAATACTCTCGAACATAGCCATCATTTCCTTCCTGATGCTTATGGCATGCTGTTCCCAGGAAACCATTACATGTCATAAATATCTATAACCATCGGGTATAATGCAACTGTCTTGATATATTTATTGCGATGAGATGTGTCTATTTAATGTACTGTAGCATGTGCGTACACCGTGAGGTGTACATAGAATAGGAACAGGTCAAGACGGGGTGTGGTAAGCTATGGTTCTTCTTTAATTTTCATCTCAACCAAAGGAAAAGAGTAGTAATATCCTCTTGCAGTGTACCAGTTAATTCCTTGTCCCATTGACGTACTGCCGTAGAGACCATTCAGATTGCTTGTTTGGCAAGCTCTGTACCACCAGCCTCCTTGAGAATCCTCAGCGCAATTACGTCCACGGTCAAGGTCATTGTCCTGATTGAACGTCGAGAACTTCATGAGACGATGTTGTTCCATGGAATCACCCCCATTTCCTAACAGGAAATATCAGCACATTGTACATCAAACTATATTTAATATAACCGCTTTTCATTTAGTCCATATATATTATATTACATATACAGATCATTCAAGTATGAAGCTTTGTCAAGTTTTAAGAGAAGCTACATAATACGGATGAAAGTTATCAGATTAGACAATGGGACCATTCCACGTCAAATTACTCAAGATTGACTGTCAGCAATGTTGAAAACACTTCAGAAATACTTTAACGCATGCAGGCAGGATGTTCTACTGCATTATCTCTTCTAGAACAAAATTTCTCATTTCAAGTAATATTGTTCTTAAATCTAGTAAACAAATACTTGTCCACGCTGTAAGCCATAAATTTCTAAGCCAAATATGAATATTGCTATTGTTCTGCCACCCATCAAGTCTTATTTTGAGAAAATTGATACTTGAAACAAGAAAAATATTCTTGTCTAGAAAATATTTTTTGAGTGTATATTTTCGGGAAAGTGTGGGATTTGCTGTCTCGGATGCAAACTGGACAATTATTGAAAGCGTGAGCGCCCAATTATCAATAATATCATCCTAGCATAATAAGAAATCCTTATTCTACCTCACTGGGCAGTATTTTTGCATAATCCTGTCGAACTAACGTAGAAACAAGCCAAGAACTCGACAGCTTGAAAAAATCTGATGGGATGCGGGTCAATCTTGGATAACGTGACGTGTAATGGCCAACTCTTAAAAAATCAGTGACTATAAATGAGTCCAGTCGTTTCAATATTACTAGATTAAATACGTTCTATGTATATATTATTTCTCTTTATATAAGAGCTAGTAGCATAGCCAATAGTTTGACAGTAAAATTAATGTTGCATCCTATGGCTAATGAATATAAAATAAAGACATTTTCAACATTAATATATGGCAGTAAACCAATAGTTGAACGACCATAGCTGCTTCAGTACGAAAGAAAAGCAGCGATTATTTCATATCATATGGGAGCTTCAAGTTGCTGTTTGATCTGAAAACCGAACATCAGGATATGTAGTTTGCATCTACGTTACCTTCGTACGTAGCCCAGTTGATGCGATAACTACCAGGTTGGTCAGAGATAGTAAATTCGCTGTATTTTGCGTAATAACACGAATCTTCACTCGTTAAATCAATGCGAAGAGTGTAATTCCCATTACTGAGAAGAGGTTGGATTGTGTCGAATCCCAGCCAAAACTCTCCTTTGAGGCTTCCAAAACCTTCGTTGTAGTCCTTCCATCTGCGATAGAAATCCACGCTGCCATCTTTACGACGCTGAAATACAAGCCAACCTGAAAAAAGAATATTTCTTGTTTTTCTAAATTACTTATGCAAAGCTTCATTATTTGCAAATGAGATATTGTAAGGTTTAAGTTTAAGACAAGCATTGAAAGAACTATTTTCACAGAAAATGTTGCCTGTTGTGATCAATTTGTTTCTAAGGTTTTCAACTGTGGTTTTATTGCGCTTGGCCACAGCAGCTCATTTTGAGCCACCTGAACTAAGAGTGATTTTCGGTATTTAAATTGCCAATCAGAATCCTCTATAGCTTTTACAGTTCTTTGATTAAAGTTACTTGAAGTAAGATGTCGTACATTGATCTATAAAATTCATGGAGATTTTTTTTTAGAAAATCCTAAATATTCAACATTTATTTTCTCAACACTACAGAAATGGGGTTGGTCCACTTTTCCTCTGACCCCCTCTATTGTGGTCTGCGATCATCGTCCTTCTGTTAATATCAATTGAACTAATCGCTGTTAGTTGATTTTTGTCATTTGGTGGGAAAATCTTTTCTGGATGGTTTGAAATATAGTTGTTTATTTTTTTCGTCCGGAAAAACAAGTCCTGACGTGCTTGATTGAGCTAAGGACAATGAGCTATGTAGAGAAGAATATGGAATCTTTCTTTTGTCACCTACTATTAAAGAGCAAGCAGCTTTTCAGTAATGAAGATTTTGGAAGATGGGATCTCCTGAAGAGTATGAGTATGAGTATATATTTAGACCATATCGTAAACGAAATACAGAACAATTGAATACAGAAATTGTGAATAGCAAGTAATTTGGTTACATGATATGATCATGGGTCATCCCTTGAGTACAAATTTGCTTGTTTGTTCGGGAGACCCAAAAGTTAAAATAGTTATGTAGTTATACAAGTACAATTAGCATATATTTGTTGAGCTGAGAAGTTGGATAGCAATGGAAGTAATCAAGGGAGAAAAGTGAAAGAAAAAAATATAAATTATAGATGTAGCAATTTTTGAGAGTGCAGTGTGATTTCCAGTTAACTTGGAGTTGATGTAAAGTACTCCTCAAAGACATCGTTCCAACTTGAAAAGTACCGTGGTAAAAAAATTGAAGGTTCCTGTCCCGCCGTCGGTCTCCCCATCTTGATCGGTTGCGATCTCAAACGAGAAGTGTAGAGGTAATCGCTCGTTATTCAATATTAAATTTACAGCTATGCAGATGGACATTTTCTGCGTTTCTTCATTTTATTGTGCTGCTCCATGCTAGTTAATGATAGATACAATTGCTGAAAGAAACGTCTTAAGCTCCCTGAGGACATTAGATAGAAAGGGTTTGACACATAACAGAAGCTATTTCACGATTTCTATCGTCCACGCGGCAAAAATGAACATTACTAGTGATTCCTGTTCCATGCGTATATATATGAAAAACAATAGTTGACGGTTTCTAGCTGCTTTTTTACGTACTCTGATCAGTCATCGTAAGTTTATTTGCCTTGGATGCTGCAACTCCCAGCTCAATACTGGATTTTGGTAGAGGTAATGCGACATTATGCGTCATTAATGCTGCACTGCCGTGTTTTACGAGAGTATAAGTAAGTGCTTGCTCATAGCCAACGTGGTAAACATCCTGTTCTGTTGTTAACGAGCACCGTTCTAGTGCGAATAAGAGGAGCATCAAGGCGGTTGTTGATGCGCCTGTGCCATCACACGTGTCGTAACTGTAGTCATGCAGAATGTGTGTCATCATCATCATTACATTTAATTATCCTCGCATGCTACTTTAATATACAAATGCATTTTACAGTTACCACTAGTATCATGCAAGGTAGAAGAGCAGCATATATCAATTACTAAGGAAGCAAGTTAAATCAACTGAAACTGAGTCACTGACACTTGACGAGAGCTTGCAACGACAAGATTGATCACACAATTACTGATGTCCTCCCAAAATGGAACAATAGACCATTTTCACAAGCTACCATTTTGGAAAAAGCAAGCGGATTATGGGGAAGTTTGATGTCTCTGTTTTTAGAATATGAAGAAAGTTGGATTTGATACTGATGCAGATTGCTTCAAGCTGCGCTATATTGCTTAAACTTATGATTTTCGTTAATATTCTGGGTCAAAAACCCTGCTTCTTCGCTGCTTCAGGCACTCAACTTGCCCCACAATGCACTGGTTTTTCCCATAATGGTAGCTCGTGAAAAAGGTCTATTCTCTTCATGACGAACATCACCTGCTCAACTGTTATTCTCAATCGACCAGTTTGGCACAAACTGCTGCATGAAGTCTTTAATTTGTAAATAGCTAGTAAATAGGTTGTTATTTTAGAGGTATTTATTTGATTTAGGATATTATTGTATTTTCTTATCAGATTAAGTTTTATCTATTTATTTCTGATCATGTACTGTTTTAAACTCTCGAATAAATATAATAAGATTGAAAAAAAAAAGATTTTGGCTAGGCGTATATAATGGATTCAATCTATACATCTGATTCTCTTCTCCGGGGTGATCGAATAGCAAATAACAACAGGCAATCACAAAGAGCGAAGAAAAGCAATATGTTTGAGCTATAAGTACAATCAACGGAACATTTTCATGGAATGACCAAGTTTCGATTGACAATGCACACAGACATTGCATACATTCATTTATATTCTTACGCACGGGAGAGTATTTTGGAACAAAACCATTTCTGTTTTCGTTACAATAATTTACCAATTATCAAAATTGTCCTCACCTCCATTGTCAGTGATTTGGTCACAGTAGACATCTTTCATTCCAAGGTTTGTTGGCATAATGTTGTAAATCCCGCTCACGTTTCCAGAGGAATAGCGCACTTCAGCGCAGTTGCGTGGATACTACACGAATGAGCAATCCCAAAATGAACGATTTAACATTTGCAAAGAAGAAATGGCTGAGTAAATATTGGCACGAAGTCGCGCCATGGAAGAAATAAATAGCTCATTTTATTTCAACATCTGATCGAGTAAACTTACAAAGGAAAGATAGCTGGCATCCTCTGTTACTTGAAGATTTTTCTTTTCCACTGCTGTCTTGAATAATTGACATTTTACAACACCACTTGCCATCAAAAATGCATTTGCAGATTTGCATTTCAAATTGGCATTACATTCTAGACCGCAGGCGGTCACATCTTTTACATTCTTCTCGCTTAGAACTTCTGCGCCTGCCGATCTTCCTTTGAGTATTTTGACGATTCTTCCAGCAGATGTACGCTCGCTTTCACTTTGCGAGTTGAGCGGTGCCACAAATGCGAACACAAATACAACCTTAATGAAAACTGCAAGCTTCTTTGAGGTTGGCATCTTGGCAAGTCTTCACGCTGAACGTTGGGTTGTTTATATTTCGTGTCTCACTGTGAGAAATGCATTTCCATTACTATACACGTGCCACGTTCGAACCTAAAACGCTAATATTCGCTAATGAGCAAAGTGTGTTCTGGTAACTCAGGTCTCGAACTTTTTAATGAGGTCATCCCGTTGTTAAATAGAAAGCCAGCAGAGATAATTAGAATTATTAGCATTCAGTGTTTCACCACACCTGATAAAAACTCTGAACTAGCAGTCACGATTTCGTGCTCATTAAAACTTACTTCTACTTCATGAAGACAGCCAGCCATTGGGACTGCAATATTGTTTAACTTAGGACAAATACGCGCAACGTTTTGCTTACGATATGTTGACTTATTTATAGCCATTGCAATGCATGTCAGCGTAGCTGGAATTTCGAAGGTTATCCAAGGCATAACCAGCTGAAAATTGTCTACGTAAAGTGCCTGGACATTATTCATAATAATAAATATACTCAAATCAAGCTACCGCCGTAGTACCGGGAGGCAAGGATGTCATTCAGAATTGAATGCAATTATTCAACGCTATCTTCAAGCATCATGCCATCCATGTCAACTTGAACCAATCGGGTTATCCCGCTCGGATAGTAAAAGATCAGATGGCTTGACCATCTTTTCTTGGTTTAAAGGAAAATGTCTCATTTGGGATGCCACATGCGTGGACATGATGGCTGAGGCCAACGTAGCTGCATCGGCCACCGAAGCTAGGTCTGCGGCATCTTTGACAGAAAGAAAAAAATGTCACAAGTACGAGGACCTGAAAGAGCACTGTTTCGTACCAATTGATTTCAAAACTTTTGGCTCATGGGGAAAGAGGGCAATCAGTTTCTTCGCATCTCTCGGGAAAAAAAGCAAGAAATAAAAGGAGAAGGAAAAGAGTCTCAATGGCTACGACTGAGAATTTATCTTGCCATAATAAGAGGGAATTGCGCGAGTGTCCGGGGAACATGCCAAGCTGAGTAATTTGTAAATAATTGTAGACAAGTTTCATGTATAAAGTATTAATGTCCTTGACATTCACATGTATTTTTTAATCTCTTCCTATTGCATAAAGATTGCAGCTACTTGAAAAGCCGATATGAATGACTCAAATCGATAGGTCTGCGTTAGATAATTCAATTATTGTTAAATTGCATATATTTGAAGTTCTCCCAATTCAGCGCCAAACGATTGAATAGTTGGCAGTGAATGATGAAGTAGCAGATAAAATGCAACATTTACGTTATTTGTCAAATTATCAGCTACGATGCTAGCTCACATATAAAGAATTATAGCTGTAATATAATTAGAAATGGAACACCAATAAACTCGATCAAAGATAGCAGTTACTCGGGGGGGAGGAGGGGGCTCCGCTAAAGTCGTATTACAACCAAATCGAGCAAGGCATCACCGCCTTTGAACGTAATTGATGTAGCCATGTTGTAAGGAATGAACTCAAGAACAAGTCAATGATTTTCTACCAATGTTTAATCTCAAACTTCCACCTGTGTTTTGGGTATTCACTGAACTTTTGTAGCAGAAGTGAGTGGTCGACCAAATGAGATAATTTTAAGGAAACTATCGTGATTAAAGCATTATCATTGAGCAAAATATAGTTCAAGGCAGACAAAGAAACTGATAAAGCTACAACCAGGGCATCTTTCAACTTTATGCTGCGTTTTAGTCAGCTAATATGTCGAATGATAGCTTCTCCACAAACAGTATTATATATAGTTTGATGTTGAATGTGCTTAGGAAATGGAGGTGATTCCATGGAACAGCATCGTCTCATGAAGTTCTCGACATTCAATCAGGACAATGACCTGGACCGTCTACGTAATTGCGCTGAGGATTCTCAAGGAGGCTGGTGGTACAGAGCTTGCCAAACAAGCAACCTGAATGGTCTCTACGGTAGTACGTCCATGGGACAAGGAATTAACTGGTACACTGCAAGAGGATTTTCCTACTCCTTTCCTTTGGTTGAGGCGAAAATCAAAGAAGAACCACATTGCTCTTACCGCACCCATTCTTGACCCGTTTTGCTATTCTACGCAGTGGCGTAGCCAGCTTTTAATTTAGGGGGGGCAAATGGTAGCGCAGCAGCCGCGAAGCGGCTTTCCGCAGAAATTGTTTTCTGGGGGATTGGTGTACCTGCAAGAACACGTAACAGTTTTCTGCAGAAATGCAGTTTCGAATCCAGTAAAAATATTTAGATAGATTCCTGATTCATTCACAGTAAGAGTATAATATTCATATTACAGAAAAAAGCTACCCTCACCCCAACCAATTTCTCACAGGATTTCGCCTTGCTTAATTTATGACCTGAAGAGCATTGGGGGACGACTGCCCCCCTCGCCCCCTTGGCTGCACCACTGATTCTACGGTCACATCACAGTGTATGCGCATTCTACAGTACCTTCGATAGACACCTCTCATCGCATTAACTATTTCAAGGCAGTTGCATTACACCAGCTGGCTACACATATTTCATGTGATGTTTTCTCGTGGACAGCACGTCATAAGCATCAATAAGGAAGTGATAGAGTTACGGCAGTTGTAGATAACAATAATCGATGTATTTCTCAGTATACATATATCGTACTTACGACGTACTGACGAGTCAAGAGAAGTCGTCTCAGTGTCATAACGATTTCTTACGTTTACTTCGTTGTCCTATTTTATTGGATGCACACTTAAACATCATCTGCAAGTCATCTGGGTGGTGACTTCCAACGTTTCAATTAATTATGGCACTCTAGAAACCTTCGCCTAAATGAACCGATATAACTATGTGCGTTAGTAGTTTCAAATATACTTTTATTGTAAATTCTATTAGGAATCTAACTCGAAATCTGTCAAATAGGAGAACTATCGTTTGTAGAGAATACGTTTGGAACTCCCAAACTGAATTTTAATTTTGCAACTTTGGGCCGTTTACGTGATAATGGGTCAATGAAATAACATTATTTTTACATGATTTCTAAGTAACGTAGATTTATACAGCCCTATATTAAAATCGCCATTTGTAGCACTCAGATGTGGAGTCGCAGAAGATCAAATTACGTCTGAGCTTCTAGTTGGATTATTCAGCCGGCTTTCTTCGTTGATTTTTCTGTGGTAAACTAAAATCGATGTGAGGATTCTTCGATGAAATCTGACCAGGGTTGCATATAATTATGTCCTGGCTATGTAGGCAACCTCGCGGTCAAGATACCATGTAGGATCATGAAAGCCTTTCTCCTGCGAGGTTTATTGTCATTTCTCCATTCCTTACTCCCTCCATACTACCATAGCAAAGAATATAGGTAAGACAGTCTATAAATGAATATCATATATAAGTATTAGCAGGTTATAATGGATATGCAATCCTGGATTAGAATATATACAACATGCATGCGCATTTACTATGTCGGAGTCCCTGAATAAAATATGGCACACGTTTTCCGAGATACAGAGCGTCACAAAACTGTTACCTTCCAGCGATCACTATTCATAACTACACTGCAAAATGTATGGATCCCATTCACAGCAAAATGTCTCGTTTCAACGAATGTAGTTTAAGAACACTTGTCCACGCTGTAAGCCATATATTACTAAGCCAAGTATAAATATTGCCACTGTTTTTCATATTCAGCGGACTTCCCTAACAATTCAATAATGAAACATAAAGATAGTAACTAGCTAAATAAATAAATGAATAAATAGAATTAGATTAGATACAAATAATATTGAAGTGAAGTGAAGTGATGCAGCAATTGTAACTTGGCTAAAGCTTAAAACTTCAAGCCAAAGTATTTTACTTTTTTAAATCGGTTCCGCATATATTTGTTTCAACCTTACAGCAATTAAAATGAATAAACTTAAAAAGACAATAACTAAATTAAAGAATATGCTACGTGACAAATCTAATTAATTATGTTATCATACATGAGGCTATCGGCTTCCTCCCCACAAAGCATTTGATTGTTCGCCTGCATTCTATAGTTTATCTTCAGCAGTGCACAATGAAAAAACTTCAATCACCCAATTCTTTTGCATCGGATGGCCAAGCTCAGGTTTGCAACGAAATCGGCCTTGCACGTGCCACTCGATGTAGCGCCTAGTTCTTCAACGAAGGCCTTTGCTGATGGACCAAATGAGCCAAGGGTTTCGATAGCAATCGGTGCGGATAAGAACTGGTCTTTTAGGTCTTTGTATTTTGTGCCTGGCTTCAGCTTCTAGATCGTGTGGCACGCACAAGGCCGATTTCGTTGCAAACCTGAGCTTGGCCATCCAGCGCGTAAATTTCAAAAGCGTACGCGGCACATTTGCCAAAGTTGAATCATCGTAATAGTATTTTTTCATATTTGTATTTAAATATAAAAAAAGAAAAAAAAAAGAAGAAAAAATATATAGGACAGTAAATGAAAAAGAAAATTATTTGGCATTGAACTTCGAATAAGTGACTAAACAGAGATGGAATGTCAGCAAAAAACCTCTAGGCCTTTGTTTTAAACAGTTCATGTCATACACATAAGGCTACGATGACGTCCAACCATTCGACAATGAATTGGTTTAAGTTGTTCAGGTAAGGCTATGAAAAAGGAAGTTTTAAAATGCTTACATCGAAGAACGACTATCACAATGGGAAAACACAATCATAATACATTGTATGGCAAGTTCATGTACATGAAAGATTATACGGATACTGAAACATTTATCTCAATACTGCATCGATATTGTTTGTATTTCCTTAACTTTTTCAATAGCCCCATCTAAAGATAGTTTTTGGGTTCTCACATTCAAAGTAGATGACTAGTCTTGTACCAGGTGAGGGGTCTATGTATCCTTGCTCCTGATGAACGCACCACCCCGTCCCTGCATGAAACATCATTTTCATTCCATTAATTCTCTTGTGACTAAATTGCGCCAATTTGCTGTCACAATTCTCGGACAGAATGATGGCAGATCCAAGCAATGTGCCTTGGGATTTCCAGCACTTTGTCGTTCCTCTTTTGTAGATTCTGCCATCCCAGGCTTCATATTCTTCATCGCATTGTGGAACGAGCTCCAAATTGTTCGACGTAGTGTTGTGGTGTACACAGAGGCCTTGGTTATGGCGTATCGGCCCTGAAAGATTTGACGGTAGCCCAAAACGACACATTACAAACCGTCAACTCCCAAGCGAATCATGGTACAACGATTAAAGCAAACTAGCTTGCAATTCAACATCGACTCACAAACGAATCAACAAATGCCGAGATACAGTATTATCTATTTTAGATTAATTTCCATCAAGCACTGCTTTAGGACACACACTGCAAAAAATATTGTTTCCATTTTAAGAACAAAATTTCTCATTTCAAAGAATAGTATTCTTAACTCTAGTAAATAAAATAATGCTTTTTCACGCTGTAAGCCACAAATTATCAAACCAAGTATGAAGATTGCCATTGTTCTTCCACCGACCAAGTCTTATTTTAAGAAAATTGATACTTGAAACAAGACAAATTCTTGTCTAGAAAATACATTTTCCGCGCATATCGACAAAGTATGGTGTATCAGCAACAAAATCCAGACAAAATCATGTTCTACTAGCGATAACATAATTCGAGTAAAGCGTACATCCCTCGCCGTACTGCAAACATATTAATTTCTCAATTACGCCATTGCAATGTAATTGCAAGGTCGATGACAAAATGTCAGATTCTTTATCATTAAGAAAGTATAGCCATTTCCACCAAAAACAAAGACTTTGAAATTGAATGCTATCTACTCCAAACAGTGAGGAGTATGGCTTATATAACAGATTTTGTATAGCACCGTAAAATGAAACAGCCATTAAACTGAGTTGCAACATACTTACCTTGATTGTTTTGTTTCAAGACAACCTTAAAAAAGAAAATTTCATTTTAGAAACCTACAGAACAGTGAAAAAGTACTTTTTAAAGGAAACACATAACACCTGCTACCTCGTAATACATCCACTGGTTATCTGCCATGATTCGACCTCCAAGAGTGCTTGCACGATCGAAAAGAAGACAGTTGTCTGTGAGACTGCTCTCGGAGAACTTAATCGCATAGCATCCTTTGAAATGAAGACAGTTCTGGAGACAAATCAGAGGAGAGAGGGCCGAGATGATGGCTTGAGGCTGTGAAAAGATTGCAACGTTCGGTTTTTCCATGAAACTCCATCCATCGGAAGAGTCATATGAGGAGTTTCCTTGCACAGTATAAGCGGCAAGCTGCGCCATCAAAACAATCTGGAGTACGTTTCTCATGACCATGGAAAATAAGAAATTAAATCAATTTGCAGCAAACGCCCTGAATTCTGAAAGAGAAGAAACTTTCCATTTCCCGTAAAACAAGCTCAGTACAAGCAGCTGGCGTTAAGAAATCCTTAGTCTTGTTTGCTGTTGCTTTGTAGCTTGTTCGATGATACACAATGCCCTTTTCAAAGCGACAATATTCGTTAAAATATACAATGGTACAGGATCAATATTGATTTAATAACGATTTAAGCTTCGCATGGTTGAAGGTTTTACTGTAAATTCTTATTGCTGATAAAATAATCGCGCTTCAAAGAAGAAACATGTAAATCCATAATAGCAAATATTTCGAAGTTCATTTATTACCCTTCTTGTGAGGGTGTTCAACAAATTTACCTACTCAAACATCTTAAGAAAATGTAACAGATTCAAATATTTGCCAACTCCTCTTAGATCCCGACATTTGAAGTTTGTCAAACAATACCCGACATTATGCGAAAAAATACCCCTTTTACTATAAAAGAAATGCTATTCTAAGCGACATGAATCGGGCAAATTTCTTACAAGTACTTGAATGTTATATTTAACATATTAAGCCACTTCTCTGTTGAGATTTTGACTGCTAAATCAGAAGGATTTAATAGGAATTTAATCAAGAGGAAATTATAGCTATATTGTACATTCGTAGCAGGTAAATATGGAGCGTAGTGTGCAAATATTGAAGAGAGTTCCAGGCTAAATAGAGTAAGATAATGTATTTGCAGTTCTCTTGTTCGTAGACCGGGAGCCTAGGTAACCGAGGGATTCTTCTGACTGTTGTCATCAGAGTTCTATATTTAGTACCGGGCAAGGTTGTGCATACGACTAAGAGAGAGCGAGAGTTACAACGTGCACATATCCACATAGTTGGCAGATGATATTAAGATGAGACAACATTTTTACGATTTGCAACAATTAAACGCAAGTATCACTGGTCCATTCGTCGTTCGAGCTGAAAGAAGCTTTATGTCTCATGCCACAATATTTATAATTTCGTTCTTGGCTACATTGAAAAAGTAATTCATCGTTCCAAGCTATCAAACATTAGCATCATTGGAGCGCGTTGTTACCTGCCACGCACAATTAAACAGAGACAGGTTGCGTGCTTTCGTTTATAGATGACGAATGCAGCCTTCCACATTTTAAAGCTTCTGAGAGGTTATACGAAAGCGGCATTGCCGCTGCAGCTGGTGTTAGCACTCTAGGGTAACTGCTGCGAGATTTACGCCTTGTCATGCGATGAACTTTAACTGGAGCTCGTTTATTCGATTAACTTTATATGTTCACAGACTTGTCTTCTTTACCGAGCTATTTCATCATTCCTTGTTTCTCCAAATGAGAGCGAGGTTGTTGTCACGTTAAAGAGTTCTGCCTCCATCTTTTCTTCGTCCGTTTGCTGCAGGGTTGTTTCTGGTTGTAGCCTGGAAGACAATCATAAAATATTATTTTGAGATAATTATTTAAATCCGAAGACTAAAGTAATTATATATTATTGATGTTGGCTTTCAGCATGAAGAGGCCTGCAATGAATCGTGAACAGAATTATCAATATCGATACAATTTCTGTAGTATAGACATTTGTTTCAGACAATCACAGTAGATTATACAAGAAGCAGAGGAATAATGGATAAACTACGTACACATGAAAGTTTGACGTGACTTCCGAAGAAAAAGCTGCTTGTTTATTGCAGCATGAAATGTGTATTACAAGAATCCTAACAAAAAATTTCATAGGCGTGGAAACGCTTGATGCAATGAGAAAGCATGTCCAGGCATTTTTAAAGAAACAGGGAAGATTTTAATCAAACGTCAGTGGACATTAAAGCAGCGGCATATTTTAAACAGAGACTTGGCATCACGATCCATAGGGGAAATGCTATAAGTGTTCTGGGAATACTACCCTGCGTGGACCAGCTTGAAGACATTTTTAATTTGTAAATAGCACTTTTAATGTAGTAATTATAGGTAATTTTAGAGTCACATTCAGTTAAGTTTATTGAGTAATTTGTAGATAATATCTGATAATTCTAGACGAGTTTCACCCTACAGAATATCAATTTTCATTTATTTATTGTATATCATTTTCCAGGATGTTGAATTGAAATGTAAAAGCGTCCAAGACACAACTCAATCATCAAAAATAATAGATAGATAAACAAAGATAATCAAATACAAATAATGTTTGAATAAAAGCATACATGGTCAAGATCATCCAATAAGTACAACTGCTTGTTTATTTGGGACACGTTCTTATTTGTTTGCTTGTATAGTGAATATCAAAATGTTAAAAATTACTCATAAAACCCGTTAAAGTTACAAAAATTACATTTTATATGACGAGAATTTTATCAGTATATACAATACGATTTAGAATGCATGCAAACTATAGCACGATAGGAACCAGTTCTTTTATATTTCCATAGCCAAGTAAACTTGTAATTTAGTTGATTAGGTCACTATCTGAGAACGATAATATACAATAGTTCCAGTAGAAGATCAAGTAAGAATATAGCTAATTTATTTAAACAGCTATCTTAGTCAGAAATTATGTGAATAAACATTATACATAAATTGAAATCTGATAAGCCGAATAATATCATATTAATAAGATGATATTATTATGTCACTTTTAGTGAGTAAAGTTACTGGAGTGTCTTACATCGTGTCTCGACGGTGATGACTTTTCGCTTAATGTTCTGTAAGTCTTGAAATTGCATATTCCCCATCTCAGTAGGATGCGCCCCCACCCCTAGAACAAAGGAGCAACGATGGAATGACTTGATGAACTTACAGTCCTTTCAGAATGCCCAGTTCTTCGCAGTGTTCCCAACGCTGTCGAAAACCTTCACTGAAGCGAGTCCTGGTACTGTGCTTAGCCAATACGCGAAACAGCTCATTGTTCTTGCGACATTGTCTTGCCAGCCGTTTGGCTGCATCTGATTTGTCTGAGAGGCAAACCAATGCTTGAGCTGCAGCTGCTTGTACCGCGTGTATTGTAGTCAGCAGTAGAGAGCAGAGTATTTCGATTGTTTCTATGGCAACAAGTGCCTCTGGTACTCCATTGCGTACCAACGACAAAGCGCATATTAACCGACAACAAAGGATGCTCATATCTGTTGATTGTGACAATAACAAGGCAGTGATAACTTTGATTCCGTTTGCACAACAGAAGGACAGCTCTTCGTCGGACATAACACCACTTAACGAGATTACTTGAAGGGCAGTCAATGCACGTTGGTGTTCTTGTTCTGATGAAAGAAATGAAGCAAAGTGGTAATAATGGACACCACCAAGCTTCAGTATGTCGCACTGGGCACGAGTGTTCAAGAAAGCCATCAAAGCGAGACTATGGCCTGCCATGAACCTCACTTCGGCGTGATTAGATTGAATCAGTCGCAATGCTGTCGTGTAAACCATAATAATATCCATCTCTCGTTCTCTCGTCTTCGCAGAATTCATATAAACGACATGACCAATTGTTACTGTTGCTTTGGCAACTATTAAATCGGACCTGGAGCTCCAAAGCAATTCTAACAAACAGTCAAGGCCTCCTTCTTTCATCAGCTTTGTCTGGTTTGTTTTGTGGGGCTTATAATTGGAACGAATGCATAAGCACGACATTGTTGATAAAATGCTAATTAGAACATGCTCGTCGCCATGTTTATTGCCTTCCAATAGACTCATAAGTCTAGTCACCAGACCCTGAAGCTCAAGAATTCCCACGTTGTCATGGTTACGACTTGTCACTACCTGGATTGTGTCTAGCCCGACCATATGTACTTCAGAGGATTGGGTACTACTGAGCAATTCCATCACATGACTTGGTCCAAGTTTCATGGAAATTGCTATTTTTCTTTCAGTGTTACTGCCCGCGATTGACCACGTGGCTTTTGCTGCAGCACCACTAACTGCAGGGGTTTTGGCTTTGGAAATAGCTTGCGTTAAATACAAAAGAACCCCTCTCTTGATCATTTCTTGTTGGACCATAGAATTGTCCTTAGCCAAAGCGCCAATAAAATTGAAAGAATCCACCATACACTCCCAGTGGTCAACAAATTGAGACTCAAACAGTACAGAGATGCCATTCATATTCAACGTGCAATACTGAGCCTCGCCGTTGGCATCAACGAGACGCGAAAGCAGACGAATTGCTAAACTGAAAATGGCGTTCTGCGTTGCACCCTTCACCACACGTATTAAACACCCTATGACGTCATTATCCTCTTGCAATGTCCTCGTGGTGTGACAATTGCATTCAGTTATTTGACTAACGATATGTAGCACGTTTGTTGTGAAATCCTCATCCTTGTTTTCATTTATAAGCAGCAGCAACATCTTGGACGGTTGCAAGGAGACTACAATATCCATAATGCACTGGTAACGATCGAGTGTCGATAATACAAATTCCACCACATGCTTACGGATATCAGCATTCGATGATGATAATAGTGAGATTGGAGTACGGATAAGATCTTTTCGGATAACAGGCTCAATCCAATCCATTCCGTCTCTTATCAATAACGATACAATTTCTATAACGGATATGATATTGAGATCGGATTTGATTCTGTTCAGAAGATGAACCATCAAGAGAAGGAATCCCCTGTCTTTTAAACTGGAGTGCAATGTTGAATCTTTGGCAAACATAAGTATGATATGAAGTAAACATTCGGTGAAATATTCGTCCGTCTCATCGTTTGTTTTCCTTATGTGTTTTACTATCGCCGACCACACGTGTCCTTGCTTGCCCTCGCCAAATGGCACGGTGGAAAGATATTTAACAACGTCGACTCTTTTCTTCCTGATAGCAACTTCGAGAGCGCCATTTTCCAGGGTATCAACAGCAAGGCGATTTGCACCCAGCTCCAGAAACAACTCGACGGCTTTCACATCTCCTCCAGCGCAAGCAACTAAGAGCGGCGTTTGTTTAGCTTCATCTTGCGTTAACAACTCCAATCTCTGCTCGGAATCATTCACAAATCGTTTAATGCTCTTCAAGTAGCCATTAAAAGCGGCGTGATGTATGTGGGCCCAACCATTTTCATCAAATTCTTCCTCGCTGTTTTCTTGTTGCAATCCGGCCATCGCTTCTTATGCTGAAACCTGACCGCGTGGTTACCGCCGTGTTGACATACCACTAAATCTTATGTCAAACAGCGTTGTCATTAGCAACGAAGTATCATGTGTCTCCAGCATTTCAGGGGTTTGGTTTTCGTGCCTGGGGGTTATGGGCGGCTACTGTTATATCCCGGGTATACTGGGGAGAGGGCTGCAGTTTTGTGAGGGTACATTGTGAGCTCTTCAGGTTGGCAACTGTATCGCTGACGATATTTTACATTACTGAAGAACTTTAATTTCCTTAATTACACCGGCTGTAATTGTACTCAAGTTAGGAATAGTCATTCGATCATATCATTTATTTATAATAAACTTTATGTGGTACAATGATGTAGAAATTAATTAGTTTGGATGTTTTCCTGTATAGCAAAGCCTCGATCAAACGGGCAACATTTGGTCCCAACATTTGTTGGTCGTAAAATGTTGCACCCTTTGGCCCCCATGTTGGAACTTCAAACATTGTTGTCGTCGTGTTGGTGAGACTTGGAAGACCGTCAAAATGTTAAGCCAACATCGTGCTGCTGGCAGAATGTTGCGTCCGTTTAGCTGGGTTGGCAACAACCAGGAGCCAACAATCTCATTCGACACATGACCGATAGAATAATAGCTCTACAGTGATTGGTGAACTGCCTGACATTGTCATGGAAACCATATACATTGCTCAGAAAAATAAGACTAATGTTTTGTTGTATTGAGTTGTTGCAAAATGCTGAGTTCGCTTGGTTGGCAAGTTGCAACAGTGCTCAGCACAATCTACAATGTTGAGAAAATGTTGGCACAGAATGTTGGAACGTTTGGCCTAGACTTAACGCATAGCAAAATATATCATTCAACAATGTAAAAGTTAGGATCATTCTTATCCGTTCTGTCGATATATAATAAGCACGTGAAATGCATGCGTCATTAGCAGAGTTGTAGCTGACTCAGTGCTTGACACTTGGAAATTATCCAAAATAATACGAACGATTTGGTGAAGGAGCGAGGGAAGTTCTGTCAGCATTAAGCAAATTCTTAATCAAGGAAACAGGAGAGAAAAGATCTCACTCCTACTTGTTTCAAAGGATAAGCTTGTCTGTGCAGAGAGTAAACGCTGCCAGCATTTTAGGATCCTTGCCCTGCGGGTGTTGCTTGCTAATGTTTAGATCATGATTTAAATATTGCAGCTATTAATTCGATACTCGTAAGATTAGGCCTGTTTTCACTGTAATATTTATTTGAATTATGTATTTATCAAGTTTAAGTTTCTATCTATAGTACTACAAGTAAAACGTATTTTTCAGTTAAACAGATTGAGTGAAATAAATATAAAATACGAACTGTGTTTATTCCATCCGATAAAAATTTAGAGATTTTCAAGATTTGTTATTTTGCAAATTTGTCTGATCAAGGTTTCGTGGAATAAAATGTCTAAATTCGTTGTATCGTCTTTTGCACCGAATTGGAAATTATCAATTTAAATCTCTCAACACATCACTAAGTTCATTCAGTACTGTACGAGCGGTTTTGGACATACAATGATAGTGTACAGTACATCTCAGAACATTGAAGAATTTAGGGTTATATGACGTATCCAGTAGTTAACAGAGATCTAGAAATTTCAAGAAACTAAATTTTTGCATTTATGGCAGGAAACATAAGTCTGGCTTTTGTTTTGCGATTTTATTTGAAACTTAGGATTAAATACTGTGCCATAAATCAGAATTACACAGCTCTGTTTAATTCCCATGGAAGAACTCCTACCTTCCCTGCCCCAATCAGCCGATGTCATTGACATTCAAATGCAAGTAAAAAACAAGATATTTACATACCATTAATGTAGAAAACCTGAAGTGACCACAGTGATATGATATGATATGATATGATATGATATGATATGATATGATATGATATGATATGATATGATATGATATATTTGTCAAATA
>OFHS01001561.1:5172-26782 GCA_900245855.1 Calvadosia cruxmelitensis
GGGCAGACTAAAATGAATTAATCAGACTCAGCTGATAGTGTTGTCATGGGAATTGTCTACTAGGGTCGCTGATGGCAGGTAGCGGACAATGCACACGGTCGTTAAAGACAGGTTCCACTGCGATCGTTTTGTATGAAATGGACCAAAAGTCAGTTTCAAAATGAGAGCATACGTAGACGCAACTCTCGTGAGAACAATTCTGGAGCAAGACTACAAGAAGCTCACTTTCCTTTAAAATATGGCGAAATTATTTCACTACGTAAAGTCAGTAATTATTCTCAATCATGCAATGACGTACAAAGTAGCTTAAATATAAATAATATATATATAAAAAAACACAACACATTGGTCCACAGCTAAACGGTCTCCGCTTCTTTTGAAATTTGTTTCTCGGCGTATTCTGGGTTATGCTGTTGCGAGTCATCTAAGTCAATCAAAGGACGCTCTGCTGAGGCATGCCATTGGAAATCACTGGTCTAACATCATAGCCATTGCTAAATTGAGACGTGTGACACCGTCAGGGTCTGCTGTTACTGATCAAAGAGACCCTAGTTTATAGGCCATTTCGTGAGATCTGAACCTTACGCTCATCAGCAACTTCAAAACGTCATCACCTGGCAACCGACCGAGATGCGTTGCCAAGGACACAGCAGGGTGTTGTATCGTACGGTGATGTATTGAATGTTGATTTGTCTTTCTTCGTTGTTATTTTGACAGCCTGACCGTCATGTACGGCGCAGTTTGTCTAACAAGTGCATCAAAGGGAACAGGGACGGTCTCGTACGTAGATGACCGTCCATATTGTTGTGGATTACCTCGGCGTAAACAGTGAAATAATCTTCCGTTGCGTCTGTGCCAGTGATGACGCCTTTCCTCTTGTTGACACCAGCGATGACGACACCCTGGAAAACAGCACGCCCCAAGACGTATCACTTAACAACAACAACAACAACAACAACAACAACAACAACAACAACAACAACAACAACAACAACAACAACAACAACAACAACAACAACAACAACAACAACAACAGCAACAACAACAACAACAACAACAACAACAGCAGCAGCAGCAGCAGCAGCAATAAGAGCAAAACTGATATCAGTAGCTGCATCTGAGCGAGAACGTCTCAAGGCGACGTCAAATGCTCCGCTCAAATCTACAGTTGCAGCTATTCAACACGAACCAATCAACTTTAATGCTACTCTTACGATGGGGGTGGGGTGTACTTTGATGGACGGGGGTGCGACATTTGGAAGGTCAAACATCCTAAAACTACCCTTATACGATGTATCATGGATATATCCCCTCCCTTCCGAAATGTGACACATTGCACGGTCAATGCCTTCGCAGCAATGCACAGCATCGTGTAATTATGGTAATCCAGGATTGAGATGAACCAATCGCATACGACTGCAATAATTGACCAATTACAATGGAGTTAGGTGCAGGTCATAGTTCAATTTAAGCCAAAGCCAGCATTTGAGGGACACATTTCGTCGAATAAACAAAATCAGTGATTTAAACTCACCTGGAATTCTTGCGGTGCAATCGTCTCAACCGTCATGACGGGCTCAAGCAAGTAAGGATTGGCCTTTTCCAAAGCTGCAAAAAATAAAAATTCGTTAGAACGATCAAGAGACGCAACTCAGGAATACAATAGCAGATCTGTCCTTCTGCTACAGATGAGACGCAGGCATCAGGATGGGCACTAGCGAAGAGCAACCATCATGTCTAAATGAAATTAAATTGACGGAATAAAGCAAAATACCTTGACGTAGTGCACCGATGGCTGCCAAGCGGAACGCCAGCTCGCTGGAATCAACGGCGTGAGCAGCGCCTGGAAACGAGAAGAAAATGTAAATCAAACAGCCAACGTCATCGATGTTACCTTGGAAACAGTCCTATTAGCTCTGACGTTTTTCAAATGCTATTATTCCTCTACAATCATATTGGAATGTCAGAAAGCTAAAGGCAAGGCGTAATTTTGCATGATAACTGCATAGTTAAGCTCAAACGTTTCGGGGGCTTTGCCCCTCGACCCAACCAGGGACATACCCTGGATCAGCTACTGCTTGGAAACCTCTAGTGGCTCTAGATAAATTTTCACTGCGTCTCTTGGTATTTGCTTTCTTGGATAGCCTTGAACAAAAATGACCTTTATAGACAGGTGGCCTTTCTGTCAAGGCTGATTTCTATAGAAAGTGTCATTTTGTGGTTATGAAGAGTGACCTTTATACACAGGTGGCTGCACAATAGAGGTGGCTGCTAATACAGGATTGACTGTACACAGCTGCGACTTGCAATTGTTTGCTAACCAAATCTACTCCCTTCTCTATGATAGGGTAGAAGGAAACACAAATCATTTGTCTATCATACTAAGCACGCTTGTGCCGTACTCTCTTATCCATCACTCGCTGAGACCATCAAGCGCCACAAATTCAATCAATCGATTGCCAAAGCACAACAGCAAATGCATTGCGAGTGTGCCACAGTGATAGCCTCGTGGTTGCATTGTAGTTCGTTGCGCTGGCTAGATCCCGCTTCGAACGTGACTCACCGTCCTCCAGAACAAATCGAAGACCGCACATCTTGTGCCCTGTGACAAAACCTCTCTCGCATGCTTCGAGGAAGCCCTGGAACAAAGCGAGTACAGAAGCAAATTCACAACGACTCTAACCTACGCACGAACTAAACCTTATCAAAAAGATTGCATCAACTCAAGTGGTCGCGTATGGCAGGTGGTCGTTAAAACAGGCTAGACGACATCTTATTCTCAGTGTATAGGCTACAGCTGATATCGGTAACTATTTTCCCCGTTTTCATATATAGATATCGGATTGGATTGGAAATAATGCTAACGGATCGGATCGGGAAGCAACCCTTTGAAATGTTACAAATCATGTTTGTTGAGCTGCCCGGAGAAACAATACATTCGTACAATATCACACAGTTTACAATACTTGCAAAACATGTGATCATCACGTATAATTATGTTGTTACCAATTACATAATTTTAACATAAACAACATACAATATATTGTTGAATTTACATGTTTTAGTAGGAATTATTGTAAATATTTCTGTATTACTTTTGCAATTTTCAACTGTATCGAAATTACTTGTTTGTTTGTTTGTTCAATTTTATTCACAACAGAGATGATACAATCAGAAAATTAAATAGAAGGTTACAGAATAAAAATGTGAATATGGCAAGTAGTGGCTGTACATAGCACTTACATAAAGCCAAATTAAAAGCATTTACAGAATTTAGAAAGATCAATAGACTTAATACTTAATACTTAATTAATTAATACTCAATACTTAATTAATAGACTTAAGTGACTGTATTGCCATTATACATTTGTAGTGGCATCATAGCCTCGTTTATATCTAATCTCACATTCGTGCTTGAGAAGCTAAATTATAGCAACAAGTCCGCACTTTATGATTCATTCGGTCTTAGATTATATTCGTTGCAATATTATCGTTCCTTTAATTGACTGAGTCTCGTTCGTTATGGAGTCTGATACCACCGCAACACATTTTTACCCGAATTACTTTTGTAAGTTATCAGTTGATCTGAATATATATATAAATTATATCAAAACGTAAACAAAACTACTGCCATGACTGTTACGAACCTTCTCAATGGCAGGCATGAAGTTCGTCGGTATGGTCAAACCGATCGTGGCATTGACAAATTCAAGTTTTGTGATGTCCTCTTCGGGTAGTTTCTACACAATTATAGAAATCGAGAGGTTTAAGTACCGAGGTGAAAATGACAACGGATATTAGTATGTAGCAAAACAAACTAGTAATATGCAGACTCCTGGGTGCGGACACATGTACACAACGACATAATTATACATTTGGTCATCCGACGAATTTCACTGGTTCCAAATTAGATTATCGTGTCACTTCCGCAAAGCACAGTCCTATTGCATCTCGGTATAATTAGAAACGAACAAGTGAATTGAGTTCTGCCGCATGGTCAAGACGCAAGGAAATTGCTTTGTTTTAATTGCATTTATCCGTACCATTATCATAATGGACTGACGGTCAATTTCAAAGGATTGTTCTTAGCTGTTAAATCGCTGAATTTCAACTCAAAATCAAATGCATGAAAACTCTTGCTACAGTGGAATCTGCCTAATTCGAAGACCTGTAATTCGAATATTCATCTATTTCGAACTACGACCTCGATCCCTTGATCTCGCGCATTTGTCTTCTGTCTATTGTTTATTGGAAGACAACTGTTTTCTTATTATTCCTAATTCGAAGTTCGTATAATTCGAAGGAGTTTTTACGGTCCCTTGACACTTCGAATTAAGCGGATTCCACTGTAATAGCACTGCGCTTTGTTAATTGCTATAGGCAAAAACTGCCTTTGCGTGAAAAGCTTTTCTTGATTGTAGCTTGTACCTTTCACTTGAATAGAAAGGGACCAGGAAAATCGGAATTTGAAGGGTAACAATATCTTATCTTATTATGATGATGTGACGTCATTTGAGATCAATGCTGCCAAGCGCCAGCGGGTTGAAACCATCACATTCCAGAAGTTGGAACTGTCCGAAGATTCCGCAGAAACAAATCAAAGCAGTACAAGATCGCTAATAAATTAATCAATAACCAAATAGAGACGCTAAAGGAGAAGTGGGTATAAATCGCAACAAGTTAACTTTTCGTTTTGTATTGCGAAGAAAAACGAACAAAAATCTCTGTTCTTTCTAATGGACATGAGTTGCTTGTGAACTTTGCGTCCTGAGATAGGAGGTGATTAGAAGGAAGATGGTGATGCATAGTAGAGTCTCACCTCGATACGCCCAATCACACGACCAAATTGTCCAGAGCCACCCGTCTGCTTCTTATGCAAATAGTCAAAGCTGCAAGACGAAAAAGAGGAAACTCGTGGGCGAGGTTGATAAATCTCAGGTTTAATCTATCGACCGATATGCAACACAAACTAAAGAAATTCGTATTCAAAATTGTCCACTTCAGTTCAGAACTACAACCAAGAAAATTGACTGCATTTCAATAAGGATTTACCACTGCATTTGGTCAGTAGAATGTTTTCATTAGCAATCATTAAGGGATAGGTCATTGCATCATGGGGCAAACAGAACAACCTGAACACTTCTGCGTCAATAGCAAATCAAGCGCCACTTGTTGATTGGCTGTTCTCAAAGGGCTGACCTGGCTGATTTGTTGATTGTTTCTCTGAATGCTACTTTGGGCTTTCCTGTCATCACGGGACACTTGTACTCATCACGCATCCTCTGAATTAAGACAAAAACGAAACCAACACAATCAAATCAAGATCAACGCATGCAACAAAGCTTCTTAAAGGTAATCTTTGCATAAGTTTAAGTCAAATTGACAGCAAATAGAATGTAGCGCCATTATGACACTAAAACACTATCCAGTGAAACCTATAACAGTCACCTATGGGACCTGAGAAAAATGACCTTTATAGACAGGTGGCCTTCTGTCCAGGTTGATTTCTATAGAAAGCATCATTTCAGGGTTATGAAGATTGGCCTTTATACGCAGGTGGCTGCTCTAACGAGGTGGCCGCTAATACAGGTTTGACTGTACAAGATTTGCCACAATGTATAACAAAGATCAATCAGGCTCGAGGAGAAAGGAAATGCAAAACCTTTCTCCATGCATCTAAGTTAAGAATATGGTCAAACCTGTCATAAGCGAGCAGCCAAAGGGACAAGATAAAGTGGATTCTTAGCACAGGTGGTCGCTTAAGCTAGGTATACTGTACTGTTCAAATCTTCAAGTGGTACTTGACTATTAGCAAATATGATCGCTTAAGACAGGTGGTGTGAAGGTAGAATCTTAGTCAATACAGGTGATCTCTCAAGACAGATTTAACTGTGGCGGTCTCATCAAGCATTTACGTCAGCACACAGACCGCCAATCAGCGCCCTCCATCAGTCGCTATAAATGTCTTGTATTTCGTAATGTCGTTCTCTTGCAATCTGTACTCCCAAGCCTTCAGACGGGCTGGCTACCCTCTGTTGTATCTGCCACAATTGTATACTCAACTACATCTACTTGGCTCTGTCCTCGATCAGCGTCTCAACATACACACTCTACATAACCATGTGTCTAACTATCTGCTTGTGCGTTGATAGTCCATGCAGGCATACACCAATGAGTTTTCATGAAATGATGGCTTTGTGTGGGTGGTCGTGATATAAATAACAGGTAAGACCTGTTTAACTGCACTCACCTCAGTGTAGATTTCTAGGTGAAGTTCCCCCATTCCCGAGATGATTGTCTAAAGAAAGAGACAGGCAGTGAGCACTGACTGACTGACTGACTAACTGAGTATGTGTCTTTATTCGAGCAAACAGTTGTACGAACAGAATACAGGTATAGAAGGCACATAGAGTACACTTACACCAAAAGGAAAGACCCTTTCTTAAGGGCCCAATTACAAATTAACACATTTTAAACATTGCTTGAAAACAGCTATAGTTTTGCTGACTGATTGACTGACTCAGTCAATCGCTCACCTCTTTGCTTTCATTATCAATGTGAACTTTGAATGTTGGATCTTCTCTTGTGAAGCGATTAATAGCCTTAGAAAAGTTGTCCAAATCTTTCTGTATTAAAAAAAGAAAAAGGTTGAACAAATTATATTCCAGATAACTAAACACAACTCTTGTTTATCACGTAATACATGCAATATTTTCAGAATAAACACCAAGGCACTGCCGCACCTTATCTTTTGGTTCAACAGCAAGAGAAATCACAGGATCAGGGACATAAATGGATTCCTACAAAAGAAAGAAGGACAATTATTGTTATAATATGCATCATCATCATCATCATCATTTATCTTGTGGTACAGGAGCTGATTCAGCTTTGAGCAAGGAATGGCGGCAATCTTCATTTTAATCACCCCCTATCTCAGGACGCAAAGTTCCCAAACAACTCATGTCTATTAGTTAGAACATAGATTTTTGCTCGTTTTTCTACGCAACACAAAACGAAAAGTCCAACCATTAATTAATTACAAATAAAATGTGGCAGATTAATCCAGCAAGAATCTGCAGCATCCCCTTATGCCGCCATTGCTAATTGACAACAAGCAATAGACTGATTGACTGACAAGCAAGTATGGAGGTACGTCAACTACTCAAATGGCAATGCATCATATATTCAATTGTTTATTCATTCTGAAAAATGGAAAGGCACAAACCATGGAGAGCAGAGGAGCTTTTTCAATTGTGAATGTGTCTCCAGATGAGCAGTCGACACCAAACAGGGCACAAATATCTCCAGCATACGCCTCTGTGACATCCTGACCAGAAGACAACAAAATGATCAGATGAAAATGTCACATTGGGTGCAAAACTACAAACTACAAGTTCACAATAAACCATGCAATGCACAATCAACATTAAAACAACTCAAAACTAAAGAAAACAACTCACAGGTGACAGAGAACAGCTAAATAGGGCCGTGTTAAGAGTCAAGAGTCAATATAGTCTAAAGCATTATGTTTCATGAGGTCTGTCCTAGATGGTGAAATATTTGGAATTTAGGACTTTGTTAAAATTCTTTACTTGATGCGTCAGAAAACAAATTTGCATATACGCTTATATCCAGCAAAGTGGGATGCTGTAAATCACTGGCAGTATGAAGGTGATTTCCATTTGAACAATCTAAATACTATACGTTTGAAAGTTGCAAATTGCTGCCAATGAGAAGGGCAAACTCAGACTGAGAGCCTAAAGCACGTGCTTTGAGTGCCTACTAAATAGATAAAACAGCCCTGGTCAAAACTATTAGTTGAAAAGAGCATTACAAATGCTAGATTCATTATGTTGCATCCACAACAAAACAACTAATCATACCTTCATCTGATCAGCATGCATGCGAATAACGCGTGGAATCTTCACTTTCCTCTTTGTTCTTGTATTAACAAGAAACATGCCTCGCTTTAACATGCCTTGATACACTCGCATGTACGTCAGTTGTCCATACTTCCCAGCCTAATGGACATACACACACCATCATCAGTGAGGTGATACCGTAAACCAATGATTTGTCACCAAGATAGAAAAATAAAAATAAAGATATTCGTGTCAGCGGCGCAGGCGAACCTGCTTCGCTATACGAGCGGCGCCGATCTCCGATTCTCAGCCCTTCGGCCGGGAGGGTCTTTCGACCTGAACACAGGGCCGGGGGCTAGCCCACCAAGGCAGATGCCCTACTACGCTCCCGTTTCTCTCGCATCAAAGTGCTACTCTTTTTTTTCGGAAGAGTGAAACCGTGTGCTCCGGATAGGGCTCGAACCTGTGACCTCTCGGATGAGAACCAGAGATCCTAACCACTACACCAAGGCCAAGTAATTATTGTGTACAACGTAAAACCAATGAATGATCACATCACTGTCAAAATGATTAGTCGTACTATTGCTAGTCAAGTTGACTCGAGATAGCTAACCTCCAACTTGAATGCAAGTCCAATAAACGGTTTGCTGTCATTTCGTTCACTACTCAATGCCACCTTCTCTTCATTGCTGCAGAAACAAATAGCACATAATTTAGCATTAACTCGAACAACAAATAAAACAGGCGACTGACATTGTGCTATGATTGATTGATTGATTGATTGATTGATCGAAGTTTTATTAAAGATAAATAAACGGTGGTACAGGATACACGTAACATTTCAGAATTACTGTTACCATTAGGTTTACAACATTGAGTAACCATTTCTTGATACCTATTCTAATGTTCGAGATGTTCCTATTGTTCTAAATTGATTTGATTTTTGATTTTAATTTGTTTTTAAATCTATACTTGTCTAACGGGCACAGGAGGTGGAACATGTTCAATGTGACTAGTCTGTGTTATGCAATAGGTATGTGTTTGCGTGACTTTATTCTGAGAATCCATTACGTTACAATAACTTTTTCCAAGGAGCAGAAAACAATATGAGCAATAATTAACAATCTATCATACAGCAATATAAATCTGGGAAAATATAGTACATTTAAAATATGCTGCTTACAATCAAGTTTGAATTTTGAATATCGACAAAAGTGTTTGTATTTAGTTTTGATATGGACGTTTCAAACTATTCAATATGTCGACATTAGATGGCCATATTGCGAGTTTGTGGCATGTTTTCATCTTTTTTTCAGAGTAGCAAACTAGCAGTCTTGTATGTATGTATGTATGTATGTTTATTTGTCAAAAATTTCGACTGGCAAATAATGGGAAGAATAACTTCCACTTACATAAAGCCAAGTCTTGGATGAAATGCATTAATTGTGCTAAAACCGCAAGAAAGATGGGGGTTGGTTTGTAGATGAAATCAACAGTCGACTTACTCTACAATGTCTAGAGCAAAGTTTTGCTTTTCCGATGGATCTGGCAAGTAGCTAAGAACACCATCCAACAGAGGCTAAATAAAAAGGTACACAATAAAGAGATTAAAAGTCGTCAGCAACAAAACAATATCAAAAGATCCATCAGAGTAGAGTAAAGACTATAAACAACTAGGGTAGGAGCACTACTGCCCTTTTGTAACATTGCATAGTAATACTATGGTAAGAAAGAATTATCTATCTTATATTACCGTGTGTAATCCAAATCTCTAGCAAACTGGGGGTCAGCTTATACACGGTGATACATGGTATGTGGTCAAGGTATCAGTCTGGTTGTTATGTCTTGGAATTTTTTTAAAACGGAAGTACACAAGTCAAGCTTGCCGATTTCGGCTCTTAGTCACAAGATGCCGTATTCTGATTATCGTATCAGCACAGAATTTATACAGTGTAGGTAATAACAGTTCTTTTCTTTGCAAAATTACAAAGCATTCAATCTATTAGAGTTGAGAAACTTGCGGCAAACTTAATTCCCATGAGAAAGAAATCAATGCAATTAGAATCAAACAAAAGACTTTAAAGGAAACAACTTGAAGCTAGAACATCTGAATCCAAACGCACCCCATTCCTAGAAACAGAGAACTCATGGTTTTTGAATCACATGCTATTATTTTATACCGTCAAATCTGCATTAGCGGCCACCTCTATAGAGCAGCCACCTGTGTATAAAGGCCACGCTTCATAACCCTAAAACGACAGTTTCTATAGAAATCAGTCTAGAAAGAAAGGCCACCTGTCTATAAAGATCATTCTTTCAGGTCCCAAAGGTGGCACTTATAGACTGGTTTCACTGTAAATAAAATGCTAACTCAAATGGATTCTATCAACACAGACCTGGATTCCTTTGTTTTTCAAAGCAGATCCAAGTAAAACTGGTGTGAAAGTTCGAGCAATTGTGCTCTTCCGAACTGCGTCCTAAAAGATCACACATGATTAAAAACAACAAACAATCCACAATCACAGGAAATTGCAAAAGCTGCATAATTGGCAGGACGCCATACCAAGAGTTGGTCTTCCGAGGGTGTCTCATCTTGAAAGTAAAGCTCTGCAATAGTGTCATCAGCATTAGCCAGATGTTCTAAAAAGCACCGGGAAAAGAGAGAAGGTTTTCAAAGCAGCTAGTACTTAAAGTCTGCTATCAATACTACAAAATGTTATGACAATGTACACAATCAACTAGAGCTGTGTGAAATCATGTGAACAACAGTCTCAAAACCGTATGAAAAGGTTACAAATCAGTTTTTCATATGGTTATGCTTCCCCTTTTTACATCCTCATGCATTCTCACATGGCTTTACACATGACGCTTGCAATCTCAGATAGTTATCCAGAGGGTGCTTACCCTTCCCATGGCTTTCACGTGGTTTTAAAATGTTTTTGGTTTCATAGTGTTACCGTAGTAGGAATCCTAAATCTCAAACAGTGAACAGCTATCACGTAATTTCCACACAAAAAGTTGCAAACTGATGAACTGCAGAAGCACACACTCAATGCATGAAAGCCATGACACTGTATTCCAAAGCATTTTCTGCTCGGCACACCAAACATGTAGTCTGCTGTAGCACTAAGGAGTAGCCACCCTTGACCCTCCTAGCCAGTGGCTGCTAATGACAGACCTAGCTCCCTCCGTCACTACTCATTACACTTACCAATGAGCTCATGTCGCTTATCCTTAAAGAGAGGATACATCTCCTTGGGGACATCTTCTTCTCTGATTATTGTCCTGCAATACAATATAATTTCAGTCACAAGCAAGCAAGCAATAAAACATGGATACTGAAGCTGACAGGAAATATTTAAGTTATATTTTAAGAAATATTTAAGATGTGTAAATCTGGGAATGATTACAAAAAGGTAAAATTATACGACCAGGCAAAATCCTATTCTTTATATCAATACTGGACAAGCAAAGGAAAGCAATGAGCTACCTGGAGCTAATTGGCCATAAAGGCAGCTTCACGGCATGCAATTTGCTGCATGAATTGTAATCTATACATAGCTGATTGGCTCTATCTATAGGTTCTACTCTCATTGCAAACCATCCAATGTAATAGCACAGCATTTAACATGTGTAAACTAATCACAAACACCTAGATCATGATGCTTAACAATTGCATCGTGGAATAGTGGTGAGCTAACAATGACTCTGGTTTGGTTTTTGACCAAGAAGAAAGAGAGGCGGCCACAAGCAAACGACTTAACTTGCACGTAAGCAGTCCTATGTTATGTGCAGGAATGCAGTGACGTATATGATTCATTATGATTTGACCATCTGACATTGACTGTGATGATAAGAGGATATTGTACAAGTTTATTTACCCCTGCTGGCCTTCAAAGAAGAGAGCCCTTTCACGGATCAAGTCTATAACACCCTTGTGTTTATCCTCTAAGCCAATCGGCAGCTGAAGAAAGGCGGCGTTGTGCTTTAATTTTGCCCTGAAATACAAAAGAAGAAACAATGAATTGGTACCAAACTGGATAATTAAATTGGCAGTGGCTGGCAATGCATGATGTGTTTGTAATTGATTGCACATATTTTAACAGTAATTTTTTTAATTGTTTCTGGGAGAACATTCCACAGACATTACCTTAATTGTCCAAGGACACGATCAGGGTTTGCTCCGGATCTAGATTAAAAACAAGATAACAAAACGTGAAGCAAATATTGTAACGTGTTAATACAATTTCAGCCCGTCAGGTCTCTGAAATTGTAAAGATGTTGCCCCAATACACAACTGTAAGATAAACGGTAGCTCACCTGTCCAGCTTGTTAATGAATGCAAGGCAAGGGACATTGTACCGCCTCATTTGACGATTGACAGTTAGCGTTTGACTCTAAACAGAAACAAGCAAATCCAGCCATGATTTCTTCGCAATCCCAAATCAACCAACTTTGCTAAGTCTAGAGATGTACCAGATATTCTGAAAATGATCCGTTCTACAGATTAAAGGCATCTTTCTACAAGGTCAGAAATCGACCGATATATTTAACAGGTAATCAGTTTGTTTGTTTGAGTTTGGTCGCTGTAACACAACAAACAAACAACCTCGTTGCAAGAGCACTTTCCATTTGCCGCCCATTGGCAGAATATCTGGAACATGTCCAGCAGCCATATTGCCATACATCATACGACACTATCTCACACAAGGTGTGTGTGGTACACTGTTTGGCTTTTAAAGGTATCTGTCTAACCATTCACTTCATATGTTTGATCATTCGTTCTGGCTACATTTAAGTTGCGCATTGTTTGGTCTAGGGTGAAGCACATTATTATAGCATGATTATTGGTTAAACAGAGGCCGTGCCTATATTTGTTACCTGCACACCACCAACACTGCAAAGTACAAGAACAGCCCCATCTAACACTCTCAGCGCCCGCTCCACTTCAACAGTGAAATCCACATGACCTACAATAGAAAATATCGTAATCGATATTGGATCACACAACATAATTACTGTAACGGTCTCTTTGATGAACTACAAGAGCATTACAGTGAAACCTGTCTATAATGGTCGCCTTTGGGACCCAACAAAAATGACCTTTATAGACAGGTGGCCTTTCTGTCCAGGTTGATTTCTATAGAAAGTGTTATTTTGGGGTTATGAAGAGTGGCCTTTATACACAGGTGTTCTATAGTGGTGGCCGCTAATACAGGTTTGACTGTACCAACAAGTTCATATCAAATGGTCAATATACACTACAGTCAAGCCTGGCTTGAGCAACCACCTACTAGACCAATGAACAACGGTCTCTTAACACAGGTGGTCACTTCTTAAGACTAGCTAAGAGGTAACCATTAAGATGTAATGTTCGACTGAGGCAAATATAAGTTGATTTTAATTTGATTGCACAATTATATGTGTCAGATACAGGATATTTAAATTTTCTTAATCAACAAAAAGTGACTGAAGTATCAAACGTCAAAGCACATTTGTGCAAGTTTACCAGACCAGAGAGGATAAAATACAGAATACTTCACAGATTCAGTAGAAATGACGAACAATTTCAATTGAATTTGGCACTACATGGCACATACAGACATAACAATTCCAGGAAAATGAGGGATGTCTGGTAACTCTGCATTTGTGCATCACATGTAAAGAATACATACCTGGAGTGTCGATGATATTAATATTATGCCCCTTCCAAGCAGTATAAGTAGCAGCAGACTAAGCAATACAAAAGAAAGCATTTATTAGCTCAAATAGTGGCAATGAACATAAGAATAACAGAAATGCAGATGAATAGACAACTTAGGCTACACAACTGTAAGCTACCATTGAAAGGACATTTACTACACTTACAAAATATTATGTGATAGTGTGCGTAGGTGGTCACGTAAGAAAAATCTGCCCTTTTACAGTCAACTTACTTAATATCCCACCGGTAATGCCCCCATACTCCCATAGGTCATCCGCATATCGGTTGGATTCTATTAATTACCATATTGGCTTTGTTAATTGCGACAGTGTCTCATTAAGTACTGATGTCCTGACAGGGTACCTGAATGGTGATCCCGCGTTGCCTCTCCAGTTCCATGAAGTCCATTGTAGCGCCAACTTGATCTTTTCCTTTGACCTTGAGCACCAAAAAAACATTTTAGAAGGACAGGAACACAAATAGACTGTCTAATGTCTAAACATGTATGTTCAGATCCTCCAAGACATACAGTCTGATGGCAACAGCAACCTACTCAGCAAAAACAGAACCATTTCCAAAAGACCAGCTTGAAGCCAATTGGCCAGTTATAATTGATTACTGGCAATGTTATGACGTATGCATGTTTTGGCCTGGTTTCCAAGATTAGATGAATTTTTGGTCGCCTACTCAGTCCCCTTAGCTATAAATAATTATATTTCCTCATCAGTGCGCCTAGGAAGCTTCACTTGTCCTTGCATCTGAATAGAGATCTTGTAGTCACAGTGGATGACAAGAATACAATTTCCATCATGTTAGTTTCTGTTTTTTTTGTCATCGTCTTAATTGCTTGGAGATCCTGCAAGTCAACCCCTCAATGTTGCTGTGATTTAAATCATCATACAACTTGTCCGCCCCACTCGTTGCTTTGCAGCCATGGACGTGGTAATAGGCAGTAATTGGTTATTCCAACATGTATCTTGTAGGACTTAATCTGCTACAATTGCAAATATTTACTGAAACTCAACCACAGAATTATTAGAATCCAAACTAAGATAGCATTGATTGGCATACCTCGTGCATTTCCTTGATGACGCCAGTGTAAAAGAGGACTCTCTCCGTCAGTGTGGTTTTACCCGAGTCAATGTGGGCAGATATACCAATATTCCTAATCTTTGTCACGTCAAGCTACAAACAGATGCAAGCAATAACATAAAGGTGTTGAATATATATCTTTGTAACTCACGTCACATCTCCTAAATATTAGGTAGCCTAATTAGGCCTACCATCACTGCAAGGCAGGTTTGTTTATTTGCCTTCTTCTATTTGGTATCATGAAACAAACAATCATGTCATACTTGTAAATTGTAACACATCATGTACTTATTAACTGTTATTTTGTATGCCTCATTTATGTTTGAAATATAGTCCTTTCAAGCAATCTATTACTCAATCTATTCACATTTCCAGGGGCATATTGTTGTATATGTGGAATATGTATATGCTATCCTCAATTTCATGTCTGCTTCCTAATGATATCTGTTTAATGTAAAATACATAGCGATGTTCGCTAGGTGTATTCATCGTTGTTATATCCTGTTGTGTATTTGTCTGACATTCTATTTACCCTATAGCTGAGTAACCAGATATCTTATTGTCTCTTAATTTTAAATGCTGAGTACACAACGCAAACCTCAGAACGTTTCAACCGATTTGAGACCACAAAGCATTACTTCACATGCCGTGATAATTATTAATATTATAACATCATGGCACATTAATTATACATACATGTACGGTTGCCAGACCACAGAAGAAAGATACGGAACATTTGCAAAATTGGGTAGAATTGTCTAACAAAAGTAACTAAATTTTGCACTGCATAACAAATAAATACGGAACGATTCCAAAAATTAAGGCATGTCTGGCAACCCTACATACATGTGAGATCAAAAAGAAGAAAAAATAATTTGACAGAAGTATGGGACGCTCCTCCTTTTTCGTAAAGTGCAGGGGAATATGTTTCTCATGATCTACAATGCTTTTGTCAATGCAGCAACATAACACATCCTCTATGTGGTGGCATGGTGTAAACAATAGCTTATTTTAATGTTCAAATGTCATGTTAATGATGTAATTCATCACATAAAAGGATAGTTGCTGATGTATCATTGTATCTGACATGACACAGCAGATGTCAATAACAGTCAACAAATAGCTGGCGTCATTACCACATCAATTTCACTTGAATACGATCTTCTGCACAGCAGGACCTGTAATAAAAAGCAAAACAGACCACTGATCACCTGATATCAGCTGCAGTCAAGCATGTATTGCCAGGGGGTGGGGGGAGGGGTTGATACAGAATTTCGGGGTCTTTCTGTCATGTTTCTCTTTCATCATGAAAACGTTGCTACAGTAAGGCTACTGTTCATTGGGTAAAAATTTTCCATCTGCCAATGTTGTATGATTTGAAATGCAACTATGCAGTCCCTCTTCCGATATGGCTACTGCTTACATACATTAAACCACGCCTAGCAATCTATCCTAAGCCTCAAATCTTGAGAAAGAGAACACAATAATTTGAGGAGTTGGCCAGCTGCTGAAAAATGAAAACTGCTTAAAATGAAGCTTAGTTTACAAGGGCAGTCGAAAAGAGGCAATATCAAACTGTTTAGTGTTTATACATGGCATCATCTAATTGACACCTTTCATTCTCCAGTAAAAACAACCACTCCATAATAGTTTGATCAATGGACACAAAAGTAGTATTAATCACAGCTAAATTAACGATCATTACATCCAGTAAATCAAAAATTATTGGATCAAGCTTCACCGTGTCAGCATTGGTTCAAGGAACTCACCGGCTTTGTGGACTGCGACAAGAGATTCTGCCGCAGCAGCGCTCTCCCAGCCGTGACACGTATCATTTCTACGGTTCCCAATCAGTGATACACACTCTAATAATTTGAAAATATTAAAATCATGCCTATTTAAAACAACGAGAACAATTCACAAAGTAGTAAAACTTGCTGCCTTGCATAACATCTGATTGAAGACACATGTGCGAAGGGGTCTAAGTACGAAGGGATTGGAACTGACATTGTTTTGGCGGTTTTTGTAAACACGGTCGAGCAAAGTTGATTGCATATTCGATGGTCACCTCCAGCGCAGCTATGCTATGCTTTTAATCGTTTCTGAGGATTTATAAGCCTTCAAGGTTCTGGATTTTGTAGATGGCAGGTACTTTTAGTGTCTCTAGACCTGCTCCTTACCGTATTAATACGATCGGATGTGAGAAAGACTCTACAGAAGCCGATGGAATTGGATGCGATGAAGAAAGGTTCATGCGTTTACACGTGTTTTAGTTTTACCACAATCGATTATGCCAGGAAAAGAAACTAATATACAATGTTCTGATCTATCCTTATATTTTATTTCTGTGCCATGTAGATCTGGAAAATGTGTGGAAATCAAATCAAATTTTCCTCTAACGAGAGAGGTTTTGTGGTAAGATTTATTCTAGTCCTATGTAGTTTGGCAACCTCTATTTATAGCCTACTTAGTACTTAGTAAAATAGCCAATGTTTCCGCTAAAGAATAGTACAATATTAGAGAAAATTTAACGTGATATCTACATGGAAAATACTAAGAGAAACAGAATGTGTTGGCTGTTGCTACGTTCCCAAGGCCGGACTGGAATTTATGCACTGCGCGGCGGAGATCTCCGCCGCTCAAATCTGGCCTGCTGGATCCGCAGCCGCGCAGGTTCTGAGAATTGAGCTCAGCTGCAGACATTTTCATCAGGAAACAGGTTCTGTCCGCGCAATCCTTACTGTAACTCTGTTTTACAAGCTGATACAAAAAACTTAACCGCGCAAAATACTTCGGAAAATTTTGGTTCGACGTACTAACAACTAACAAGACATACTGGATCGTCTGTCTGTATGGTTTAGTGGTTAGTATGTGTGACTAGTCAGACGTCCAGGTTCGACTCCCGGCCCAGTTGAAACATATACCCTATTCGTTTTGCCTTCTGTAGTTTTAATTGTTGATGGCCCCAATGGAGACAAACCACCCCTGGTTACCCTCGTTAAACAAAATGACATTTACATATAGTCTAGATGAGCTGATTGCCCTTGCGGATGGCGAACTTCAACCATATTGCATCGGGTACTGATAGTTTGCTATCCGTCTCAGCTGACCATCCCATAGATCTCTAACAACACGAGTGCCATGGGACTAACTCTGAATTCTGCAAACAATGATTGCCCAAGAATCCATAATTGAAAAAGAGTGGGTGCAGGATAGTAAACGTATATTCACAGGGTTGATGACCGTCAAATGTTTTCCACCTGTCCCGTAACTAGAGTATTGCAGCTAGAAACGTCATGCTGGAAAGCTATCTACCTATGGGCTTTATCTTCTGAATTGTCTTGTTTGTTTTTTGTTCTCAAGGGATAGAGCAATTGTTGGAGAAGGAGCCACGCTGACATTATCAAAATCTAGGTAATCCTGTAATTATGACCTACAATCCCACACGAATAACGTTCACCTGTCTTAAGTGGCCACCTGTCTTGAGTGACCACATTCAAGCTCCCCCCAAGGTCTCTAACAATGCAATTTACTTGTTGTAAGCTAGCACCTGTGTTGAGAGGCCACCTTTGTTATAAGATTAATTGTCTAAGAAACTGCTTTCAAATGGTTATTCAATGGTTCAAATATTACAATCTACCTGCCAAAAACAACCACCTGTGCTTAAGAGACTACTTTTCATTGGTCCCTTCAGTAGTCACTCATGAACTACCTTACTCAGCAAATTCGGTTTTCGAGGTCCGAGTAGAGCTTAACGAGAAAGACTTCTCGCAAAAATAATGTTTCCATTTGTTGGAAACCGAGATTGAAAAAAGTACAGAAAAACTGGTATGACGTGGGAATCGAACCCATAACCTTTGGATTGCCGGTCCACTGCTCTGCCGTTGAGCTAGACGCACCCTCGTTAATCTGCACAACAATCTCCCTTATATATCTGCCACCGAGTTAGCCTCGTTACGTCGTCGTGTACCGGCCATTTGGTACACGACCACCTTTCATTTTACGAACCACCATGAGTTGCTTTGTAGAGTGTCTAGTGTAAACATGACACTCTCCAACACCATTGTGACAACAAACCGAGATAGTTGTGGAGCACGAAGAGACGAGGATGCAGGCTTTCGAATTCCACATAAGTATATATTTGAAAGAGAGGTTGCTGGTCTCACGACAGGGAGGTATGGCAGAGTTCCAAGGAGTACATATCATATGGTCGTTGGTGCCTGAGCTCTATGTCTTGAGACACAGCGTAGATAACAGGACCGACAGAGCTGTTGCCACGACGAAGTACAGACGGCAAAAGGATGATTACAAGATGTCACAGCTACATATTCTTACAATCAAGTGACTACACAATAACCACATCAAGTTCACACTGACCGCGCGTCAGCCACTACATAGTGACGCCCACAAATAAAATTTTTTTGGAACGTTGCTACCAGCAGAAAGGAAGTGAAGGTCGGAACACAGGTTAAAATAACACCAGTAAAGCTATTGTGGGAAATTTCTATTCTTTCAACTTCTGATTTTATTGCTGCCTTACTTGCGCGTGTGACATAACCTATCTTGACACACGGCAGTACTCTCAAATCTATAGACTCGCTGTCTGAAAAATAATCATTCGTTTTAGAATTGATTAGCATGGAAGATGTTATGTTTACCTAGCGTTTCCGAATGATTTCATGCTACTTTAAAGGAATTTATATATTGATATATTAATTAATCATCTGAGGAATGTTGACCAATGGACCAAGCTCAGTCCCAATGCACGATGGGATACAAATGTTTTTAGGCACGTGGTGTTGAGCTGAAAGCTACAATTTTGACAGCCAAGAACAATTCCTGGAATTGACCATCATTTGAAAGAGTACGGCTGATTGTGTTGCAAGCTAAGCAATTTTTTTACGCCTTCACCTTTGGTTGAGGTCAACTCATTTATATACCGACATGCAATGGGACTGCACATGGCGGATTGCTTAGCTATTATGTATAGTAATCTAAAATATTAGACAACAAATATTCATCGATTTAAAGCTATTTAGATCTTTGGTTTGTAGCTACCGTAATCAGTAGGCTACGCAGTCTGTCATCCTGTGCATTGCTGAAGTGCAGATGCAAGATGTAACATACCTGTAGCCAAGGATAGGAAATACTCAGAGTAATTTACTCAGATACTGTACTCGGAATAAAAATTTGGCAGGATCGCTACTTTACTGAGTAAATAAATTTTGTGTTACTCTTACTCTGGATCGGAGTAAAAATATTGCAAAGTATCTTACTCTGAGTAAAAGTAATTAAAGTATTCTGCTACTCTGAGTAAAAGTATTTCTGGAATATCGCTTGATTGTCCATATAGTTTTTACTGTTTTGTCCCATAAACTATTTTCTGTGGCAATGGAGATTGGTATGCTGCATCACAAGAAAGAATTATCCAAGAGGATGTATGTGACCATGATACCTTTCTGAGCAACACCCAAAGCCCCCTAGACTGGCCAATTTTTCTATCAATTGAGCTAAGTCATTCGTCAAAGTCTCGTTCTCAGGCGACCAAGATTTGCCTTCTTTGAGAGAACTACTCTTGTTGAATGACTTGCTCGTCATTCACCGAGACTGATTCACACATCTCACCCAGTGCTGCACTGTCATCTGCATCTGAGTGCCTGCTTAGCGCAGGAGGACTAGTGTTTTCTTCACTGCATAACCAATAAATTAATAAAACAAACAAAAAATTAATTGTGATTATGCTCAGTGACGATTGAATATTCATCACATGCCGTACATGATGCGTAACATCTTGCTTCATATTGTTTGGCTAGCATGAGACTGACAATAAATTTTACCGTACTGCTGTTGAAGACCATTACACGTCTTGTTCCTTTGAATACAACATTTTTACTTTTACTCTTACTCTTACTCTGAGTAACATTTATTAGGCTTACTTTTACTTTTACTCAGAGTAGTTTCAAGTTGATGTACTCTTACTCTTACTCAGAGTAGTTTTGAAGCTGCTTACTTTTACTCTTACTCAGAGTACAGATAAAATGTATCGTTCCTATCCTTGCGGCTGTAGCACAAGACAAACTTTGAACAGCAAAGTACCCCTAGTGACTCATTATAATAATTACTAATGAAAAACAAATTGATTTATATTTTGTTTGCCTTTACAATGTTAGAGAGCTCAGACTTTGTCTGAACGAAAGAACCTTAAAACTTGCATATCGGCATTCACAGTCTCAGTCTCCAACTGTGAAAGAAGTCTTCCTGATTGGATCATTCGTCACCAACTGTGAGTTTATTTGTGATATTTCATATCCAATTATCTACAATTTCATATTATTTATTTTTCAGGTATTTGTTCACAGTTTCTTGTTTTTCATTCTTCAGTGTTACTAATTACTAAACCACGTTATAATTCTTTATTGCAATGATAAAGGTAAATGACAGGCTTGCATAAGAAAAAAGTTGATTACAGACTTTTCACGGTACTAGACATGACGTAGGTTTATATTGCAATAATTAATGTTGCTGTTGTCTACAGTAATTGACACTGCTGTTGATATGGCTGTATGCCACGCTACCGTGGCCCATTTCTTTGCTCAGTATGTTGTTGCAATGTACAGCATATCTGTGTATTACGACCAAACATTGCTTAAAGTTTTTGTGAAGTACAACATGCAATGTTACCATGGTAACAATGTAGAAGAGGGCAAAAGCCACACATGGAAGTATTTTTATTTCTATTAATATCATACTTCATACATGTAACTTTCCTTGCAGGCGATGGTGTTATGCTAAAAATTGATCGTTTTGACCCCGGACGAGACGTAACCACTCAAACAGGTAAGCTATATATTGCTTTGCTACTTTTATTTTCTGAAATGTTTTCACGGTTTGGATTGTTCAAGAATATTTTACTGCTTGGTTAATTGGTTTAATGGATTCCTGTATATATATA
>OFHS01001562.1:0-26774 GCA_900245855.1 Calvadosia cruxmelitensis
TTATTTTTATTTTTATTAATATTATTATTATTAAATTAATAATTTCCATTTTAAAATGAGTGATCAAACTCTGCACCAGAAGCAATAGAATCTGATCTGCAGGGGATTTTAACTATTGCGTTTCTCGCTTGATTTCAGAGGCTGTGATGATCTTCTACCCATTCTGACGTATGTCATTTTGAAATCCAACCTTCCGCAACTCGTATCTGAGTGTCATGCCATGGAGGAGTTCATTCACGAAGGGTAAGATTTTGAGGCATGCTATGATTGCTCTTACAATTCAGTCACACGTTTTGTATTTGGTTTGTTTCTTGATTTATTGATTGATTGATCGATCAATTGATTGGTTGTTTGTTGTTGTGTTCGTATGACCTGCTGATCAGCAGCCATGCGGGCCCGGTGAGCGGTCTGAGTAGAACAAACGGGTGGGGGCACGTCTTTGGACGACATGAGCGACTCGTTAATAGTAAAATCGTAGGAACGAAATCACACTTACCACGATAGCGAGAGATGAAGCACTGCAAACGGGAAAAGCGAAGACGGCTTTGACAAATCACTGCGCCATGTTGTGTTCGTAATGCTCTCTGTGTAAGAGAACTAGGTCAAAGGTTCTAATAAGCCAATCTCTGAGATGAATACAATGTCAACAGCCAGTCAATAACAGTCAGGAATGAATCTAATATCAATACAGATTAACTATTTACAAAGTGACTAGAATGAGATTATGTACATGGAAACGAGGATTGTCTAGCTCTCCATATTTGTTTTGTTATTTGATTGATTGATTGATTGATTGATATCGATTGGTTGGTTGGTTGATTGATTAATTGATCTGCAGATTTTAAGTTACTGTACTAAGCGAAATCTGCCCACAATAATTATTTGTTGACATTGTCAATAATGCTGTACAGCGTTTATCAAGAAATGTTGCAACATATCAAGAGTCATATGCCAACCAAACGCTCTCATGTAAACAATAAAGGGTTTCAAAACGCCAGTGTTTTTGAAAATTTATTTTTTGGGGTGGTTTGGATACAGTCTAATTCATTTATTCGGATATATCCCACCTTGCTTATTGTCTCGCAATTTCAAAACATTTGTCCTATTGAGCCAGAACATTATTGTAATCACAACAACAGAGAGAATATTTGTTTTGCATTTAAAGTCTGCGATATGGTAATGGACGTCATTCTCTAACTGCAGCTCAAAAATATTAAAACAATGGAAATGGCTGTTTTATTTAGGGCCTGTTTTCATGAGTCGGGCCGGCCCGGCTAGACGGGCTGACACCTTTGAGTGAGATTGTTGCCTGATATTGTTTCGCATTGTTTCTTTGCGGTGCGTTTATATAATTGTCGGGCCAGCCCGGTCAGGGGAGATCCCACCTCGGTAAGATGAAAAAATGTGACAAAATGCCATATAAGCAATGTCAGGCGGGCTGGCCCGGCATTTGGAGTTTTCTACGCAGGCGGCGCAAGGGTGACATAAATTTGAATCTGGTGCCAGCGGATAATTTGTCTACTCGTGTGCATTGGCAATAGCTCAAGAACGTATCTTTCTTTCGCTTTTCATAGTCAATACACAGTATGGAATCCAAAGCAAACAGTTTCAATCGACTGGCGAAGTGATCGAGTTTGTAATTAAACCTGACTTCTATTCTGATCGTCCTGTTCCGTAAAAGGAGTTACAGAATGCACTGGTAGTAAATAGAAGGACAACCAGAGTTTATACAGACCAAAAGACGAGCTTCTAGCGTAAAAATGTGGCAAACACGCTTGTGTCGAAGAAACAGAGACCTGCCCGGCGAAAATTTGCCTGACTGATAATCAGGGCCAGCCCGGACAGGAAATCACCATATAAACAATCGACAAAATTAGCCCGTCCCGGTGCCATCTGGGCTGACCCGCCTCATGTAAACAGGCCCTTAGTCCGGTTAGTATCCCACCTTGCATTCTATCCCACTTTGGTCTGCAAGGACCAAGGAGGGCGGTTTATTAAGCAATCTTGACTGTATAGTGTACAGTGTGCAAAATCACTTATATCCAAATATTTATTTTGCCAAGTTGGACTTTTCCTTCAGCGGGTTTTACGGCTACACAACTACTCATAGCTGGACTAATGAGGGAGTAATAATTTACAATGTTTCAGTAATTTTGTTTGGCACGTTAAAGTAATTCTAATCTTTTGCATTCTACATGAATTTAGTTAGACTAATTTTAATCAGTTGCATTCTACATGAATTTAAAGATAAGTAGTTTTAATTAGTTGCGTTGTGCATACATTTTAAATTAAGTAATATAACATATTATTAGTTTGTTTATTTATTTCATCATATCAGTCATAAATTGTAAGGTACTATTACACGTAAATGATAACAACATAGATGATTAAATTGATAGGTACGACAGGGTCATTCTGTAAGCAAAATTGCTTGTTTGTTAGTACAGAATTCCCTCAGATATTATCACGTCTCGGTTATTGTCACGGAAAGTGAAATTCCACTGGCCAGTCCGTAAGCTTTTCTCTTATTGGACTCGGTTAATATCACCTAGGATATTAATATTATCACGCCCCGGTTATTATCACAGATTTCCAAGGATTTTTATGTTTACACTCTCCTATTTTCACGCTTTCTGTGATTTGTTGCCTTTCTTGAATTTGTAGGCGCCGCAATTGTCGTGAAAGGAAATGTTGATGAATTGTTTTTCATTATGTTCGCCCCATTAAGTGTGACAAATCCAAGAAAATGAGTCTTGTGTAGCTTAAATCTCTACATAATAGCTCTGTTTGATGTTGATACAGAATTTTTACAGAGTTTGCTGTTCTATGGCCCGCTTTTTGCTGTTGGTTGAGCAAGTGCCGTTTTAAGCGGTGAGAGGGCCTAAAGCACTTTTACCCAAAGGGGGGGGGGGCTAATTTTTAATGATGACCGTAAAAAGCCCAAAACTTACTATTATTCAAATGCTCGTCCATTAGCATATCACAGATGTTGCCCCTGCTCATAGACAGCAAATCAGGGAAAACAAACTCAGTAGCACTCTGCAGCTGATCGCACACTGAACTAGATATCAACATACTGTTACTGTGAGTTTTGAACTGACATTGAGAAGGGCCTATCCAGACTGAGGGCCTAAAGCACATGCTTTAAGTGCCTACTGGTTAAAACGGCGCTGGTTTGAACCGTTCCTGCAAAATTAGAGGTCTGAGTATGAGACTCAGTTATTGTCACGACTCGGATAATATCATGTTTTACAATTTTCCTGAGGGTGTGATATTAACCGAGTTACACTGTACTGCTATAATTCAAGTCAATAATTGTAAGCAAAGTTGTTGTTTTTAGAATTTGTTTCATGCAACATACTGCTCAGGTAACTGGTTTGCTTTTGTAATGCAATACAATACGAGGGAAAATCAACTGAATTGAATAATATTTTTTTGCTTTCGTCAATTGTTTTAGATACCTGATGGGTGAAGAGGGCTATTGCTTGACATCCATGTCAACAGCATTGGCATTTCTGCTGTCAAAATCCGCAATGACGTAGCACAATGAATTTATGTTGAAAGATTTATATTAGATAATCTAATTTGTAAAAATTATAAATAATATTATCTTCATTATAAATTGAAGTTGTGCTTATTGGAAAATATGTCAATATTATAAATCATAAATGAAATTTTGAAATAGATGATTAATATTTCTTTTGAATTGCAGCCAGCATTGTGAATTTGTATTTAAAGCACTCTAGAAATTGGCAATACAGTGAACAGATATGCAAATCAAATGGTGTATATGCGAAGTTCTGGAACCCCAGTTTAGTTAGACATGCTCCACTTGTCTCAAGTTCCCTATGCGGTCTCGCGAACAGTTAGTAGGGTCTGATGGAATTTAGGCTACAGTTTAGTAAGACAGCATTTTGATTGGGTCGGATATATGCAAAATCTGCTTATAAGTGAAGAGTTTATGTGTAAAATGTTTTGCATATAATCAGCTTGCATTGTTCCGTGATTGTTGGCAATGATATAAAGTGGCATTTGGTCATCATCATTGTGGTATTCATTCAAACTCGCATTCAACTGTGTGCCACTAAAATGGCATGCAATTACCCGGGCAAATACGTTTTACAGAATAAAAAGTATTTAAAGGAAGATATAAATTGATAAAGATGAGATAAAATCAGGTTGATTTGTCTTGGTATAGCAACTAATGTATTCTCTGTATACATGTGCGCTAATTGCTGAACAAACAAACGTGGAACATTGCACCAATGGAAGTCATACGCATGTATCATGTTTAATCGGATACCTAAAACTTTGACCTTATACAATGGCCACCTATCTAGAGGTCAGCCGATAGCTTGCCTAATTCCAAAAGTAGATGTGTCACTCAACACGGTCAGCTGCCTCAAGGATCACATTTTATTGATCTCTAGCGTGCTCTACAAATAAGTTCCAGGTAAATCCATGCAACAACATCCCCAAGAGCCTTATCATACATGCTTATTTCATTTTAATCAAAAAACGTTCATCCAAAACCAAAATTTTACAGAAAGGAAAAAATATGGCATTTTTACCAAATTCACAAGGTTGGAATAGCGTGGCCGAACTTATTTTTAATGTGTGCATCATGTGCAAGAAATGGGATCTTGGAATGAAATGGAGTGATAAAGCAGACCTGTTTGATCAAAATGCTAGAAATGGGCAAATCACAGTGACGATAAGCCATTATTTTCCAGAACTACCAAATAAAGTGGACAACAACACACACCAAACAAATGGTACATTTCGAATCATTTGTTTATTAAATTCCACGTCCTAAGTAAAAAGGTTGATCTACATAGCAGACACCAGGTGAATTAACATTTGTTACGAAATCACAGATGAGCGCCACCCCACGCTCAGCTCAAAGAGCGCCAGCAACAGCTGAAGGAAATCATTTGTGGTTTATAAAATCTCACAATTTGACTGACGATGCAGCAGTGTATCTAATCAATAAGACGTCTCCCAGCAAAAACGGGAGCATCATAAAAGCGAAGATTGCAGTAAAGCTCAGCTATATGCAAGCACAAAAGTGCCGTGCAATCATGAGGTAAATATCTACTTTGTAAATAAAATATATTAAATTCTATTTGGTCAACTTCATTGGACCAGCAAAGTGGGCAGAATTCAATGCTGCGACTTTGGATGAGATCAAAGTGATTGACAACGGTCTGACTGCAGTGCACCATCACTGCAGCAAACATACCACATCAAGAATGAGCGGAAGACGACGTTCCACCACCGACATCCACAGGCAGAAAACAATGGACAATGTTCAACACATCGGCTCTGCACAGAGGACATTTATCACATTGCTTCAGACAAGACGAGCAACAGACCATATGCCCGCATTGTATGACTGAATCAATTGGACTGTCCCGGCAAATTTGACAACGCAGTGCCTCTTCAAATCTGTACAATCGTTCTTGCAATTCAACGACCTCTTGTGAGTTATCCAGTGAACAACTAGTTTTGTCGTTTCCATACTTCTGTGATAAAGCAGCACCAGCAGTGGCGCCAAAATTGAATAACACCCTCCTGGCATGATCGTATGCCTCACGACATGTCCGCTCTGTATCAAATATATAATTTTGCTCCGAGCTAGAATCATCACCAAACCATCCAAACAGCGAGTCAAATAGATCTTTGGAGACCTGGGTCTTCACGGCAGGGCGAATGCTATCACAACGGTAGAATGAGTGGTGTTCTGTGATCGATCGGTACAAAGCACAGGCGGCCTCTTTGTTGCTAAGCTTGTATAAAATACTCTCAATCTCGCCAATGTCCGTTGCATAGATGTCGAGACGAACAGTCCTTCCAGAATGCGTTGCAGAGCGTAAGCAATTGTATGGGACCCTGCAGAAAAGAGAAAACAACATAAGAGCATCAGAGACTAATTCAAAGTCTACTTTTACCAAAATGTCAACACAGCCTTCGCCACATAACCTGTTTTGCTACAACCCACAATAGAATAACTTCCAGCTCTTTGGGGTTATTATAAAAGGCAAATGCTTAAGTTTGAGGACTTCAGGTCTCTAGACCTGGACTTTAAATTTTACAAGAAAAATGACCAAATTAGCATCTGGTGTGCTCCAAATACCACAACAAACAATTGAAAGGGCTCAAAGGCTACAATATTTATCAACAAAGTCACACGCAATCAAAATATGAAAACGTTCCTGTAAACCAGTAAATACAAGACAAGTCAAGCAAATCAACTTCCAGCAACAGATGTCAAGCATGTCCTGTCATTGTTAATGCTGGAAATGATTTGACCTCTAAATCGTCGCTTTTGCTCGTCATGTTTTACTCAAGCATGCTGTCGTAAAAATTGGCCATGACCATCAGCTGATTCGAATCCTTTGAATAACGCACCCAAAGAATATTTAGAAACGTAGAATGCTCTCATGATGTTCATCTAGACTTCTTTTAGTTATAACTTCAAGGCTTGAATGTTTTGAATGGTTATTTAGCGAGTTCAAGTCAGTTTTGAATACAAATAACATTTGCTTTCTTTGTCGCTCAGAAATATTTAGAGAAGCAGTTTTTGCTTGGTAAAATGATTTTAATCACTTTCAAAACGAAACACATCAATGGAAAGTCTCACAGTCTCACAAATGCGCTGATATAATGTGTTTATGTACTTCAAGGTGTTCCTGGACCAAAGCATTTTACATGACATTTTTAGACTTGCGGCTTATCATTTTGTAAATTCTGTCCAAACAAAGAAAACCTCCAGGGCGCAAAGAGTTGAATGCGACATATATACATATCAAAAGAGATATTTAAAGCGATCAACTTCCAACGGCAACGAGACTGTCGAAGAAAATTCAATATAATTCAACGCAATAATAAAAACAGTCGACGAGGAAGAGCGTCAACAACAATTGTACATATAAGTGAAGGTCTGTATGATTATAAAAGGTATAAAAGGGATTGGATGACCAGATCATGACAACAGTTTTGAGTTTTAATCTCAATTGAAACCATCAGCAACATAATACCAGCAGCAGGGCTTATCTTGAAACAAGATAGAATAAAGCCAGGATAATTTGATTTTGTGTCACACTTCAATGACACAGTGGATTTGAACCAGGTTACGATTACTTTCTCAAAACAGGATCTGTTTTGACATTTCACCTTGCAGTGGATTTAAAAAGCATAAAAATGAAAACAATACTAAACTCTGATGAGAAACATTGCCAATCCCTGCAGAGAGTAAATCTAAGGGTTATATTGAGCGTTAATTCTCTGTTGCATTCAAGTCTGGAATTTTATGAGGAAGATTTTAGTTAAGAAGTGATGGACGCATCGCAGCCTACGTCACAACAGAGGCATGGAATCATGCAGACAATCTACCCTCCCACTAATGCCAATGAACCAACTGATGATTCAAGACCTCATGCAGCTAATGATTTATTTATTTGCATCTCGCAAATTATAGTTTGTGATTCTGGCAGGGAGCAGGTGTTCATTACATCCACCCAAGCAAAAGCATTGTGAGGAATGGCGCCAACACGGTTCCCTCCGCCGTCGCTGGGAAGTGTATGGGTCAGTAGGGGGTCTTAGGGGCAGAGCAGACCCGAGGGGATGGCTCAGTTAGCGACAGACGGCCAAACTGCCTTGCGCCAATTCGGGAAATTAGTTAACAACAAGCTATTGTCATTTGAACACAGCTTGCGAAGCATTGCGCTTCCCCAAGAGCGGTCTCGGCGGGAGAAAGACTGGCCCTTTTGTGCGCCGGCAATTACCGATCAATGCAGATCAACAAGTTAATCAACGGAAGATAATGAGACAACAGAATGGCCAAAACAACACTAGCACATGGATCCCCAACGGCATGGCGCCATGAATTGCAATGATTCTGACTGCAAGTTCAACTGAAGGGCAACTCGATCCGTTCAAGAAGGACATCTACAGTGTACACCAAAACCTTAGCTACAGCCAATCGGCTGCCCTCCCTCCTGGCCCCTGGCTGCTGGCAGACATTAAAACAGCATAGTAAGGATGTAAACAAACGAGTCAATACGAGCTTTCAATGTCTAAATCCGATTTAAAATTGACAGTCTACAAGCAGCCAGGAGCTGAGATGGGGCTCTCAAAAGGTACAAGCACAGGTTCAAAGTCCATCGGGTCTTACCTTTCAACCGCAGCATCTGACGAACGGATGATTTTCAAGCAGTCAATCCCAATGCCAAGTCGATACAGTTTGCCATCGTCGTTCTTGACAACATGAAACTCCATGCCGTAGCCCTCGACAGTCGACATCTCCTTGAGAAAGAAATATTGCGCCTGATCGGCTGTCATTCCTCGCAGTTGTGAATGCTGAAGGATGACGTCGCCGCGAAATTCAACCGTCCATGAGTTGCAGCGCGAAGGGTTGTAAGCGAGGTGGTTTTCACGAAAGTCGCCAGCCATTTCCTGGGCAATAAAGGCCTGCGCTTTGATAGATAGCTCCGAATCGAGCCTGAGCTTTCCCATTTCAACATCTCGCTTGACATTCAAGTAGAACTGCCGCCTGTAAAGGGGAACGCACAATTATTGCACGTGAATCATGGCAACCTGCAGAAGAAGTCGACCGCCAAGCACAATAAACAAAATGGAACACCCGACGAATGACGCAGGCTAAGGCACGTTTGGCCGTCATTGGCCACGACGACAACACAACATCGCCGTTGCACCACTAACCTTGTTGATTCCTGAAGGATTTGATGAGGAGCAACGTAGAATTTGACGCAAAATAAAAATGAGTAAATCTCGTATCGCGGACATTGCTTCGAAATGCGATTCCTCATATTCAGCCACAAAATATCCCCTTTTGAGCTCGTGAACTGGAAACCAAAATAATCCTTCTCGACAATACCAAGACTGTTGCAGACCTGTAAAGACATCAAAACACGATAAAATAGCACAAAACTCTTTCTGAATGTTTGTCGACAGCGACAGTGCAGGCGAGAGCTCAAATTACCTCTTCAAGCAAATCCTGTCCTTTGGCGTCCTCCTTGAGCTTTAGCGACATGCATATTGAGTCAGGCTGAGTGACTATGCACCAGATGCGGCTGTCGCCTGCCGTATGCCGGGTCATGGTGCTTTTTAAGGCAACACAAATGCCAGTAATTAGTGTTACTTTGCAGCACTAAACTGCTTCGGCCGCCAGCTCAACCTTTCTCGACTTCACGCGAGCTGCTCTGCGAATTGTATCCACAATGTTTGCACAGGCGGAACCAATCGGATGAGCGAGAGATCACGAATTGACCAATCACAGGCCGTTAATTTGATCTACCTTTATTGTGTGCTAATCAATAGAGGAACGTGACAACCGGACATGAACAGGCATGGTCGCCAACCCGCGCACTCCCCTCGCACCTTTTCTTCTTGGAAAGCCAGCAACACGTTTCAAAGGAGCCTCTGGAATTTTTTGTATGGACAACAGCCTTCCCAATCAGTCGCGTAGGGTACTTTGGTACTCTCCCTGTCTACTGCTGACGCTGCAAATATCTCTTGTTTGAATTTCAAAAGCCCCATCCATGGTTCGTTTAGGCGGGAAAGCACCGCGAAACACTCAAAAGGTCCACCTGCCGCTGGTAAACTATTTCAGCATAATGCAAGGCTGAGCCAGTTATGGTTTTAAGACAAGAAAAACGACAGAAAGAAAAGATAGAGCTATACTGAGACAACTCTCTCCTGCGGTCAAAGTCAAGAGAGAGAACAAGGTAAAGTAGCAAGCGAAGAAGCGTAAAAAAACAACAGAATCATTCTCAAGATAATTACTTTCGAAAAACCAAGGATGGCAATATTTACAAGTGTAATGTACACTACCTATGCTATATTTACTTCAAGACAAAATGAATGATGTTCGCATCAAGAAGACTGGGCGACAAGTCCTGCTGGAGCTTTTCCCAATTTCTGCCCGGCTATACTGCTTTCTATTGGACGGAAACCAAGTTCTTCAGTTGGTACCCCGAAAGAGCACAGTTTGGATTCGTAAGTTCGGATCAGGTCGTTGTGGGCCTAAAAAGCAAACAAAAATCATCGAAACACCACGGGGAAAATGAAAATAGAAATATCGTCATAATTTAACGTGAAGGTTGGAGATCAAATTTGCCTTGTGTTGTATATAATTATATGTCTCTTTATTTGTGAAATTTTTAACAAATTTAGAGAATGCACTAATAGAAGGCAGTTCGTACGCTGCATGACGTACACTAGACGGTTGTGCGATGACGGACACAATAAAATATGAGTAAAATCACGATTAATTTGCTGAGTTTGAGATAAAATCTTTCAAATATGAGCTACGGGTCATTTTAAACTAGCTGTGTAAGACTGTTACAAATGCTTCACCCCAAAATTGAAACAACGATAAAGAGGATTGACCGGGCTACAGATTTGGCATGCAGAGCGGTAAATTAATGTTGAAATCTTTAATTCATCATTTATTCTGATATCTGTTAAGCTAATAAATTCAAAGATTTTTTCACGGAGCAAATCGAATTGCTCGAATGAAATGTTGATTAGGATAATCCACAATGCATGTCTGCTTTGATGGGCGTGTAATGTCCGTGAGAGCCGAAACAGTTGCTACTGTCATAGTGTAGCAGACTGAAGAGCCCAGTTTGCCGCAACAGCAGTTTGAAGCGGCTATCGAATATCGCGTCAATCTACCATGGTCAAGCGGGGTCAAAGTCAAACCACGACATTCGTCAGAATCCCAAACCGCAGCAGCTATTTCTGTTGCCACGTAAATGGACATACATGTAACATCGCGGCTGGAATGCTGAGACGAGCCACAGTACTACAAATCTGGCCGACGCCCCGTTGGACTTTCATGTTCAGCAGGGAACGATTTACCGAAATGACAAACTCCCATGTAATGCTACTTATGGCACTCAGCCAGAAACGAAAGTGTCACCGAAGTTCATCCAGTGAAAGAATGATTTCTTCGTTTTAAGCGGAGAATTGACGAATAAGCGTCAAGACATTCACACGAGAAACTATGCTCTTGTCAACAAGCAACCAGACAATATTTCAAATATTTGCGGAGAGAAATCTGATCTTGGTTCTTGGCTATTGAGAAATAGATGGTAAAGAGGTGACAGCCTCAGACTTATGTATTTTAATAATTGCACCGCAGCCGTCAAATAAATCCCAACTATAACTCCACAGCTTGTTCATGCGGGATACCACATGACGTAATCATACGAGGAAGGCAGAAGTGAGAATGGAAATGTGTCCAATGGAAAGGGGGCAAGGGGCAAATTCGGGATCATATCCTGGGTACCCACATTGAGATATGACAACTTGCCTTACAGACGCGTGCCAATTCGTACTGCAAATCCTTGATGGCTGTGTTCTTTGAGTCGAGCACATCCTAGCATAAAAGAAACACAAAACAGTCAACATGGGGGTAATGAACGGAGAGCGAGCGATTACAGAAAGAACAGCGCTTTAACAAACAGCGCCCACGGAGCGACGCTGAGGGCTTCCGAAACGCAACGATGAGTTGATTTGACATAATTTGCATGTGTAAATATTGTCGTAAATACATCGTATCTCGTCAGGCCCGCTTGTGGAAGGATTGGTGTAATACTGCGCCACCTGAGCCGCGGCTCACACTTTGCGGACACACTGACTCAATCACTGAGACAATGTAAACGGTAAAGCGGCGGAATAGGAACATTTCAAAGCGAAAGCAAAGCAGCTTTGAGGACAAGCGATAGCTTATCACGTTTGATCTCGTTCTTGGCGCCCAGACCATAACGTTTCATGTTAAGTACATCCAAGGCAAATTACAACTCATAATCGCCAAGCAATAACTACTTTACAATTATTCTTATTCGCGCGTCGGCCTTTTGTCGACGACAGATAACGGTTCGGAAGAACTGAATTCTCGCTGACGCAGGGAAAATCGCATGCAAGGAGCGAAGTCGTCCGTTCAGTTGAAAATATGAACAGCTCTGGCTTTGCTACATTGACAACGCATTGAACAGACCCAACCAAAGAGCAGTCGAAAATCAGCGAAACGCGCCCTCCAAAACGAGGAGACTCCAAGGATGGTGGGAATGTTTTCCGAGCGGAAAGTTCTTTGTGAGCATGGCAGACACATTTTGACTGAAAATGTTGCAGAGCGGTAAATCAATGTTGTTTGGAGCGTCAACGAAAATCATTGTCTGCTTCTGGAGGCCTGCTGGTCCGATAAATTGATTGGTGAATGAGGCGATGATCCAATCAAAAGATCGTACGATGTGTCGAACGCCAGTAAAACACACAGGGGGCACAAATTGCAACATATGGAAGCGATCGGAAGAAAACCGGGAACTAAAGAGAACGAAGCACATGGGCGGCAGGATAGAAATGCTCCAACAAGACAATCGTTTCTTTCTAATGCAACACAGGCTGCACAGCAAACATTATAGGTTTAGAATGGGGCGTCGCACGAATTATAGGTAGTCATTGCCTCCCGTAGCCATCATTTCAATGTTTTTTATCCATCATGAGGCGAAAACAATCGCCCACCGTTCAAGACAGTGGCAATGTGCAATCCCCAGATCTGTCCAAGCCCACACACACACCAAGCAACTGACTATGAAAATGCAGGAACGGAATTGAGATTGAAACAAAAGAGCTTACAGTACGCTGACAAAGCTTATTCAATCTGGTCTACGGCCCTGACTCGCTTTACGAACACCAGTAGGTGCCGTCTCCATAACGGCGAGACACATTTCGTTTCCAAAAGACATAAATGACTAATTGCCAATGGATGAGCAACAGAGATTAAATTTAAGCCATCCTGAATTAACAATCTTACGACCCAGAAAGTCAAAGGTGTTGTATTCCGTTTTTAAATTAGGAACAGGCGTATCCTGATCTCAGTTCACGAATGCGGACCATAGACGAACACGTTATCGTGGCAATTTCATATCCCGCCATCTTTATCGGTGGGCGCAACCTACTAACATAATTATACCACGAAAAGGAGTCATCCTTGGGGCCAGCAAAGTCATAATTACCTCCAATTTCCGCGTCACAACAGACAGGGCCGTCGGATCAAGATTAGACGCTGATAAAACCTCGTTCAATTGTGCCTCCTACATCACAAAAATACAGCAGAAACAATTCAGTTTCACATGTTACAAGCATTAATAGACAAAGGCCTTCGAGCAACTAGATCGCTTCATCACTAGCATATAAGCGACATAATGTAATGACCAATGAAGTATCTATATCGGATACACTATATCGTGCTGATTAAAACTGCACTTCATATTCGGATTACAGTCCTCAGAACAAAGCAAATACTTTACGACGAAATACTCACGTGTTTTCTTAAATTTATTAGGCAATATATGAAATTAGGGCGAAAAAATAAAAAATTATCGATGAACGAAATTTGGTAATAAGACAGAGCGATGGTTATACAGTACTGTATGTCACGTGTATACCACGTGATCCGTTGTCATGTGTGTGCCACGTGATCCTTTGTGTTGCTGGCCTTAGGCCTCGTGCAGTACATATGAGTATGAGTATATATTTAGACCATATAGCAAACAAATACAAAAGTCTAAGTTAGTTTGTGCATTGCACTTTTTAAATCGGATATACTGCAAATATGCAAACTTATAATTATGTAAACAGGCTGGTTGTACTCTAGGCTTAGTTGCAAAATTATCAAAATAAATAAAAACGGAAAATGCCAGACCTTCTTCTCCAATGTATCCGCCAGAGATGTTAGTTTTTTCTCCAACAGAAGATTCTTGAAGTTGCTCTTCTGCTGGACTTCGTGAATGGCTTTGACGAATTTGTTGTAGAGTTCGTCTCTTTCCGACTGAGTCTGTTCAAAGCGTTGTCTCATGACTTCGTGTTCCCATTTCAAGCACTTCAATTCGTCATCGAGAACCCGAAGCCTTGCCTTGGAGCTCTACAAAATAAACACAACAACGACCAGTTGAATAACGATCAGTTTTTTAATTTGTAAATAGTCAGGTCAGGTTTTTAATAATTTTTAATTCTCAATAAAGAAATTTAAGCAGCAAGTGTTGTAAATATTTCTAGAGTAATTTTATAGCTCTCAATTGTATTGCTCTATATTGTATTAGACATTTTTACTAGAATTACTTTTGTAAGTTATCTGTTTACCTAAAAATAAATTTGAATTGAATGCCGACACATAGAACGGCTTCTCGACAAACTATAACCATCACCAAATACTTGTTCGGTCTGAATGTACACTTCCCGACTTTATTTTTGTACGATTCGATTGTTCCTAATCTTCCATTGTAAAGCGTTACTTTTCATTAGCTTTCGACTTACATTTTCTAAAAATAAAATCCAGGAAATGTGACTCAAGCTCAATGCTCTTATTTTGCGTTTTATTTCGGGCTCAAAATGTCGTTAACCTTGTTTTTATTTTGCGACATTATTACCCTGTCATTTTATTTCTTTCTCTGACGGGAGCTCAGACAACATCAAAATGGATAACACGAAGGAATCGACATTACCTTGTTGTAAACATATCCTGTATAGTCTAGACTCTTTCATCCTTTTGTGTTTGCGATGAATCTGTTTTCATTTTTTGACATTTTATTACGCTTATTTTTATGCTATCAAATTATGACCGAGCCTTGAGTTGTTCGTATATTGTTTTAAAATTTAAGCCGTTTTGAGCCTCAATGTACTTATGAAATATGTTCTTATTAAGAAAACAGTGTATCTCTCTCGAGGTAGATTTATCCATGCACCACGTTGTAAACAGTTGGATAAAATAAAACACAAGACATGCTGTTGGCAGAATGTCGCACTCAAGATACAATATGCCATTATCAATGACGATTTTTATTTCAATACAGTTAAAGTACAGCTTACAATTAGTAGATCCGCCTACTTTAAATCTCTTTATAGAGTGATGCTAAATCTTCTAGAACAATCTTTAAGAAACCAGTTCTACAACACGCTATGTCACGCATGAGGGAAAACAGGACTGCAAAAGTTATCTTTCAAAAGTAACTAGTTACACTTAAAGTTACTTTCTTTCTAAGGCTAAAAGTTAGTCTTCAAAGTTACAATTCTTTAAAAGAAACAATTAAAAGTTACTAGTTACTTGCCAGGAAAAGCATGTGGTCAGTTACCTTCAAAGTTACTTTCATCGATGTTAACATAAGAAAAGAAGAAATCGTTTTTCTTGGAACAGGCAATACACCATCTGCTGTGGATTTTTCCCTGCATAGTTGAATGCTCTAAAGCATATTGTACCTTTAAAACTGCCCACAATTAACTACATTCCCAAACTGAAAAGTAACTAATTGTAGACAAAAGAAGCTTGAAAGCTACTAGCTATTTCAAAAAATTGTAACTAGTTACAGTTCCAAGTTACATTCTAGTAACTAGTTACTTTACAGCACTGCCGGAGAGAATAATGGTCTGCATTTGGCTGGATAATTCCTCAACAAGGTTAACATGCTACAAATAGTTCGCTACAACATCGAAACATACCGCTAATGACGCCTTATCTTTCTGGTAATTGGACAACTGGAACGAAACGAGAAACACAATTAAGCAGCGATTAAAACTCACAAAACATCACAGCAAAAGTAACCATTTCAATTGTTCAAGCACAACTGTTATAATTTTCTTCGTTTTAACATTTATAATTTAATTATAAATAATTTATAAGTTATACAGTACATTATTCGTTTAACGAAAATTTAACACCTATAATCTAACTATTAATTAATTAACAGTTAATAAAACAATTTATAATTTATAAATTAGTCGTTTGAAGAGTAGCCTAGAGTCAGATGCCATTACAGAAAGCCTTGCAACGTTCATGTTAGATTTAGCGGCAAATTCATAGACAGGCTCGCCAGCACTAAACAGTATATGGCCGACAAACGTTTTGATTCGTCAAATTCTTTGCAAAGCAACAGACCGACAAAAATAGAATATTTACAGAAAGCAGACTGTACTCTGTAGCCAAAACTGCCTTTCGCGTCACAAATAAATTTTCTGTCTCAAATTTTATCAAATTGGTTCCGTTGACGGTGGCACATAAGGGAATTTCTAGCGCAACGCCTGTGATACCGAAAGTAAAAGACAGAATGACTTTCCTGCTCTCCTGGGTAGTTTGTTCGTAAATCTATTAAAAGAATTACTACAGAGAACCAGCGGTTAGATTTAAAAGTTTTCAAAGAAATAGAGATTAAGAGAATTATTTTAAGATACGACAAACAGTTCTGAGAAAGTCTAAACGCGGCGTGGGCGATTTGTTTGAAGGCGCGCTGCACAAAGGACTATTTCTTTAATTCAAAATGCACCTGTCTCTGTTAACCGCGGTTTCATGCTTCACTTCACTTCGTCGGCCAACTGATGTGGATTTCGCATTGTTTCATGTTGAGTTCGTATTTTTTTCAACCAACGTCGATTTCGTATTGTTTCCACCGATTTTGATATCCAAAGATGATGTTATTATGACAAGACATTTCCATCATAACAATGGATTACCCGGGGCGGTTACCTTGTCGTATGTCATACGAATAGTCAATGAGAGCATTTCAAAACCGGTTGTCAAACCGTAAACCATCGGGACCTGCATGGCAGCTAGCAATGTACCTGCTTCGTTAATTCAAGGACCTCTTCGCGGGCCTTTTGAAGTGGTTCTGTTAAACGGCGATTCTCAGCCAGCACTTCGTTCATCTGCTTTTCAATTCTCTCTTCCTTCTTCTTCATATCTTCCATTTGTTCCTGAGAACGGAAAAAGACAAAAAATAAGTATTCATAAAATATTGCAAGAACATAAAGAATTGATGTGAAAAACTAAAGTTCTTTTTCATGGCATCATAACAATGATATATACCGTATTATTCTAAGATTAAAACATACAGCACATTTCCTACGCCCTCTCAGCAAACACTACCATAGCAAGCAGGGATTTGAACAGAAATAATGCATAGACTTCAAAGATCATACACAAATGAGTTCGACACAACTGCAGGGGCGGCGCAAGGGGGTGGACTGGGGGGGACGCGACGCGTCCCCCCAGTTGAAGTTTAGGTCGAGTTTTCAATTCCTCCAAATCCGTCAAGAAACTCGCCATAGGGGAGGGGGATTTTGGAGGCGTCGTAATTACATCCAGTAAACTATTGTTTAGCATATTGAAGGAGACGTTAGAGAAGCAATAATGTTTGAAAATGTCATCCAGATGAAAGCAATTTGCAAAATTGTGAGGGATGTTGTCAAAAATTTTCGGGGCTTCGCCCCGAAGCGCTGCCCTGGACCCGCCTAACAGTGCAAAAAAGGCCGCCCATGCAGCAGTACTTCAAATCAACTCTAAGAGATTCTCCCAAACTTGGTTTTGTCCCCTCCAAATAGTTAAGGCTGGCGCCGCCACTGCACAACTGACTCCGGTTTCTAGTAAGACTGGTAAATCCATAGTGGGTGGATTGGGAATAAAGGGCTATGTTATTTACCTTGAGACTGTTGATGAGTGCCAGGTTGTTCAATGTGATGTCATTGTAATAATTCTTTATGTCACTGAATGCCTTCTCGTGGCTCTTCATCAGTGCGTTGATTTGGCTGTTCTTCCGCTGTTATGAAAAAGCAGAGAAAAGAGCATTACACGTGGGGCCCGGAATGGGACTACTTTACACTGTTAGAAGTTATACACTGTTGATCTGTCAATGTAAAAAGCGCTAAAGAAGAAATAAATCATTATTATTATCATTAGAACATGTTAGAGTGTGGAACTGTTTGCCGGAGGAAGTGATTGACTCTCAAAGCATTTGTGCATTTAGGACAGCCCTGAGTGACACCGAATTGAGCCAGTATCTGAACTGTTAGCTATACTTCACATTGAATCATGTTACTTATTACCCTGTTTGCCCATGTAACGTAAATGCTTTTGTTATAGCCAGCTACATGTGAATTCTTTGCTTGATGAATTTCAATTAAAGACACATACATACAACAACATAGGGTACATATTCAATTATTGTGTACCCTAGCCTCAAAATGGGTACGCCTCCTATTGTGTACCCCTTTTTCAAGGGTACACAAGTCAAGAGTTAAGGTACCGACGTACATCTGTATCATTTTGGAAAGTGCGTACGTGCCCTTAGTTCTAACATTGTATGGAACAAGTAGTCTTCAAACCAATACACAGTCAAAACCTGTCTTGGGCGACCACACACGTAAGGGACAAATGAAAAGCGGTCTAGGCAAACGAAGTACTGTAGTCGCTTGAAGGTGGTCTCTTAAGACAGATGGTCACATAATATAGGAAAGATTGTATTCTTGAAACACACGCACGTCTTCCTCTAAGCAATAACTGGCTGAGCAGTTTTGTAGGATTTGTACAACCGTAAATTTACAACACAATACAGAACATTCCAGATTAATCAGCCAAGAATATACTACATATATAAATAAAGTCCTGTAGGAAATCCATATAACAATTCAGTTTATATCGATAAGAACCTACAATCTTTGCTTACACAAAAATGATCACCATCTACAGTTCTACACCATCAACAGGGATAGTTCTACAGGGACATTAATGTTGCGGAGACTAATTGATCAGCAAAGCAAAGCAAAACGACAACAATTAAATGCACGCAAGAATGGAAAGAACTGTCCACTTCAAATCTAGTCAGGTCACCATGTAATAGGACCAGCCATTCATTTCAGGCTATTTAGCAAAATAATACGCAAGTCATATGGTCATTGTATTTTAGGCTGCTGTCTTGCTCACTTCAGGCGAATTCAGTCAGTAACATCAAGGGTATCATACAGGGACGGTAGATGAGGGATCATGGAGGGTTGGAGGGTTGATCGTAAAACATTCAGGTCTGCGAGGGGGGTTACTCCGTAGCTCTGAACACTTTGCATTTCATGCATTGTCAAATGCAAATTGAGAGCAATTATATCTTGTCTATCTAATTACATAACATCACAGTAAGAAAGTTTGCTTACTTTGTAATTGAGAAACTCAATTGAACAAGCATTTTGTATACAAATTTACTATTAACAATCGTCACAGACATTCTCTAATGTATGCAGGAATCATTAACTTGCATGAACAGATAAATATATCCGAAGAAGCATGGTCCTGGACCCCTTTGGTAATATCGACCCCCCAATTCCACCGCCCCTGGTCCATAAGACTGGTGACAGGAGCAGTACTTGATTCTGTACCAAATATATTTACAACTGCATTTCTTTCAGTTATTTCCATGGTTTTCTCTGCCTCATAAGCCTCTTGATTGGCATTTATGACTGGTCCAGTTGCTTATTGATATTTGGACCACAATACGATCTTTCAATGTGATCCGATGAAGCATATCTAGTTGTAATAGCTGACAGTTGGTGTAACACTACACACATTTGAAAATCACTTCAGTCAGCTGCTTGATGCACACAGACCAACCTCTTCAATCTCATGGATTTCTGTTTTTCGTCTCAGCTCAAGCTCATCTCTGAGGGATTTCATCTTCTTATCATGCTTTGATTCCAGTTCTAGAAAACAAAGCCATAATAGAAAATATGCAATTAAATGAATAACTGAATGAATAACTGAATGAATGAATGAATAACTGAATGAATGAATAACTGAATGAATGAATGAATAACTGAATGAATGAATAACTGAATGAATGAATAACTGAATGAATGAATGAATAACTGAATGAATGAATAACTGAATGAATGAATAACTTAATGAATGAATGAATGAACGAATAACTGAATGAATGAATAACTTAATGAATGAATGAATAACTGAATGAATGAATAACTTGATGAATGAATAACTGAATGAATGAATAACTTAATGAATAAATGAATAACTGAATGAATAACGTAGAGAATGAATGAATGAATAACTGAATGAATAAATAACTTCATGAATGAATGAATGAATAAATTAATTAATTAATGAATAATGGAAGAATGGAATGACTGACTAAATGAATAATGGAATGAATAATGGAATGAATAATGGAATGAATAATGGAATAAATAATGGAATGAGTGACTGACTGACAGAATATATTCTGATCATAAAACAGGGAGAAGAGACTTAGATACAACAGATTAAACAAGCAATTAGCAAGTTACAACACATGACCATGGGTTATCTCTTTAACACATACGTGGTGCTTGTTTGTTTCTGAGATCCAAACAAATAGACAGTTGACAAGATATAGAACAGCAGTTGTTGAGTTGCAGTTTATACAGTTGTTTCTGACTTCGCAATGTACAATAATAAGAAATGTAGAGGTAGACAAAAACGCTATTTTATGACTACACACATATTTTGAAGTTTTAACCATAAAAGTGAAGTGTTTTCAAACAACAGGTTTGCTGTTACAGTGAAACCTGTCTATAACGGTCACATCTGGGACCTGAGAAAAATGAAAAATTACCTTTATAGACAGGTGTCCTTTTTGTCCAGGTTGATTTCTATAGAAAGTGTCATTTTGGGGTTACGAGAGTTGCCATTATACACAGATAGCTGCTCTGAAGAAGTACTACTGACTGTGATACATCACTGAAGCAATGCCATCTCCGCTCAGGGATTACCTTTTGCTTGCCTTTCAAAATCTTGTCGCAATCTCGTGATTTCTTCATCTCGTTTCTAAAATAAAAGCCCATTCATGATAAGCAACATGCTCGCACAAGGCAGTTGTAGTGGCCGACACGTGGTCAGTGTTCACTTGATGTTGTTATTGTATAGTCACGCGATTGTAAGAATACGTAGCCGTGTCATCCTGTAATCATCCTCTTTGCCGTCCGTACTTCGTCATGTTAACAACTCCGTCTGTTCTGTTTTCTACACTGTATCTTACGACTTGGGGCTCTCGTACCAAAGACTATATATATGTACTCATTGGAATTCTGCCACTTCTCCTCTCAATGTTGTGGGACCAGCAACATGCCTATCAAATAATTATATGATATGGAATGCAAAAGCCACCAAACCTCCATCATTGTCTCCTAGACAGCTGATTGCCAAACATAAGACATTTGCTTTCATATTGAATGGATCAATTTGCAATGCCTTTGAATTCAGGTGAATATGCAAGAGTCTTGGTTGATAATGTGTGACAATTTCTGTTGGGCTAATACCGCAATTTAGCAACAGCCACAACTAAAAGTGATACATTCACAGGACACACACAGTACACTGTGACAGACTTGATCATCTGTAAAAAAACTAATGAATCACGTACCCTTTTCAAATTTTTGATGATATCCTCATTGGACAGCTCCTGTTCTTTCAAGTCAATCTAGACAATTTCAAAGCAAGAATTAACCTCATAACAAGAAAGCCGCAAGCAGGAATAACTCATCAACTATAAATCAATTAGCATTGTAAATGCAATACTTGGCCAATTAGTTGACTTGAAACATATGTAACTAGCTTCTAATTGATCTTTATTTCCAACTGTTAAATTGCCGAAATTGCTATGCATAGTCTTTTTACATGAAAAAGTTCAATTTACAATGCAACTCAGTTAATATCACACCCTCAGGAAAATTGTAAAACGTGATATTATCCGAGTCCTGACAATAACCGAGTCTCACGATACTCAGACCTCAATTTTGCAGGAACAGCTCAAACGATAAGAAACAGCGGCCCATAGAACAGCAAACTCTGTATCAACATCAAACAGAGCAATTATGTGAAGATTTAAGCAACACAAAATTCATTTTCTTGGATTTGTCATTCTCAATAAGGCGAACATAATGGCGAAACAATTCATCAACATTTCCTTTCGCGACAATTACAGCGCCTATAAATCCAAGAAAGGCGACAAATCACAGAAAGCGTGACAATAAACAAGTGTAAAGATAAAAATCCTTTGAAAATCTGTGATATTAACGGAGATGATATTAACCATGCAGAATAATTCTTTTCATGGGACACAAACATCATAACACTATGAACTGATACCATGTGAAATCCATGTGAAAATCATGTGAAAAACCATGTGAAATGTGCCCTTTTCACATGGTTTTTCACACTATTTTCTAATTCACACGTTTTTCACATGCTTTCTAACATGCTTTTTCACATGGTGTTTGAAATTTGACATGGTTTTTTGCATGGTGCTTACCATTTCACATGGTTTTCACATGGTTTTCAAATGGTTTTGGATTCATAGTGTAAAATGTCAGAGATTGCTAATCGTCACACAAGTGAACACAACAGCATGCTAGATGGATCTGATCTCTCGTTCATAATCACAACAAAATATACAGCGTCAATGAAATATAAATGATGTCAATCATGTTCAGTGCCACGCAGTGGTGGAAGTAGCGAAGTACAAGTAGTTAGCTACTTGTAGCGAATTACTTTCCTGTGCAGCGAAGTAGTTTTCGACTACATTTTTCAAAAAGTAGTTGCAGCTGTAGCGAACTACTTTTTAACAAAAGAAGTGTAGTTTTTAGCGAATTACTTTTTGATTTAGGATAATCGCTTTAGCTACTTTTCCACATCCATTAGCATCTGGATTTTGAAAATTCCGAGACGGTAGCACAGTGTTTCCTGAAAACGCCTTGATAGTTGACACAATGCTGCCCACTAGAACTATAGAATTGGCTTAAAAGTAGCACGATAATGCCAATGATTGAAGTCTTGTTCGCATAACAAGTCGTATATTTTGTGAATAATGATGAAACCCAAAATTCTTGTTTCTGATTGACTTTTTAAGAAACTGAAAGTAGTCATGAGTAGCGAAGTAGTTAGCTACTTTTTGGGAGAAGTAGCGAGTAGTTGTAGCTAACTACATTATTTCTCAGGTAGTTGTAGTTGTAGCGAACTACATTTTTAGAGAGTAGTTGTAAAGCAAACTACAAAACTAAAGTAGTCAATCCACCACTGGTGCCACGTGGCCGACGGCAACGTATCACAAGAATAATGGCATGTCATGCAATGCCACAGAAAGCAAGGAAGAGTTACATAAGGTAGGGTGACAAATTTTATAAAACATTGAAGAAAATGTAGCACTTCAGATCAAAATGAAGTTTACGAAGTTAAATAATATCTAATGAAGATTGTAGACCTACTGTTGGCTATAATAATGCTTAGGCTACTGCACTGTATGCATTTATTTACTGTTATACAATGCAAACTCAATGTAAACTGAACGTTATTAAACTGAGTGCATTACACTATGAATCCAAAACCATGTGAAAATCATGTGAAAACCATGTGAAATTTCAAACACCATGTGAAAAAGCATGTGAAAAACGTGTGAATTAGAAAACAGTGTGAAAAACCATGTGAAAAGGGCACTTTTCACATGGTTTTTCACATGATTTTTACATGGATTTTATATGGCATCAGTTCATAGTGTTATTTGAGGCCATGAGAAAGAGAAGTTGCTGACCTGTCTGCTACACCTCTTGCAAGAAATATGATGATGATGATGGTGACTAGCGGACATCCACTTAAATTTAACACTACAAACACCCACCATCACTTCTTTTACTTGAAGATTTTGTGTTAACTAAATCTATTTAAAAAGAAATTCACGTCGATTAATTTACTAGACCTATAAGCTTATAAACGGTGTAGTATAAGTGCATAACGACATGCTTTTTATACAAATATGGTATTGACATTTGTTTTGATTAATCTGATGTAAATAGTTATTTAAATTCCATGATGTAATGACAAATATTAGAGCTTGCTGACTTTGTGTAATTATATTTAGTCTTCATAGAAATGTAAGCACTTTTGAACCGCTGCGTAGAAATTGTTGCGACGTAAGTGTATTTTCGATTCGTAATCAAATGTAAACAATAGTATTAGTTTTGCTGCATCATGTATAGTATCATATATAAGGCATCGATTTTATACAGTAATTAGTGTAAGGAACGCAACGTTCGAAACGATTTAAAGAGTAGACTATCAACATTGATTCGCGTTGGAATAAAGAAACATTGGAAGAAATACGCGTGTTTGTTGTACCAGTGTCATTCACCGTCTTCGACGATTCCATACACTTGCAGGAAAATAGCTAGGAAGGAGAACTTAAGGAGAGCCTCTCAATTCTAGCGAACCAATATTGATATTAATATTGTATACAAACATGATGATGATGATGATGATGATGATGATGATAGCGATGATGAATGCAGATATTGCAATTTGTGGTGCTACCTTTAATGTACGTTTGTCTGTCTTCAGATCTTGTTCTTTTGATCGATGCGTATCTTGCGCCAGTTTCAGACTAATTGCACCTTAATTAAACCAAATAAAGATGATGCTCGTCAAAGTGCATCTTCTATCATGAAAACAAATTAGTCTAATTATGACTGATAAACCAACATGACTAACCTTCAGCTTTCAATTCTGATATGTTATTTTGATGTTCATAAAGAAGATGTTTGACCTTTTGCTTGTAGACTTTGATTTCCACTTGATGTCGCTCCTCTGCTTCTTCCATTTCTCTTTCCTTGTTCCTCAATTCGGCTTTTCCTTCTTCAAATTGTCGTTTTGTAATTTCCCAAAACGTGTTTACCTTGTCTCTTTCCAATTGGAAGTAGTTGCGCTCTTCGCGTTCACGGTCCAGCTCTTCCCGCAACCGTACAATGTGCTCCTCCAGCTAGAATTGAAATGCGATAAAAGAACATCACTAACTTGATATCGGTAGCTTTGGGTATCTCCTTGCCATATCGCTCTGTTTAAGTTTAGTCCATATTTCTGTGCTTCCATGACGTACACTCCTTACCTCGTGGAAACAATAGATTGAATGTTTAATTGCTTCTGGTTAATAAACTAGACTGTGCCAACACAACTTTGTGCATCATGGAAATAGCAAACAGATCACTATTATTTTGTGTAGCAATCTTGCCCCCAAGAAGTTAAGCCTCATCCATAAATATATTTGTATTAATTTGAAAGGAAAAACTCAGCAGTATCTGATTCTGTAGGTGCAGCATTGATAAACTGAAGAAGAAGAAGAAAAAAAAACAGGAAAAACATCACGTAGCACAATTTTGTTGAAAAATCAACAAATCAAAACCGAGGTGGAAGAGCTTTTATAACGAGGCAAAGTAACCAGATCTCTGAACTTCCTAACATCCTATGGAAATAACAACATTGTCGCCATAGCTGTGACGACAAAACTGCAGCAACACGGCTGCAGTGACATGACCGTTGCATTTCATGAAAAAGAAGGATATGACCATATGCTATCCAAGAAGCATAGCCAAAGTCAAAGTGAATGTTTTGCATGGCAGACATGGACAGTAGACAGCAAACCTTACTCACGAGTGAAAAATTTGGCATCAATTTAAGTCCTGTATTTTAGCTGCCCAATTAGAACTGGATGATGTTCATCACATCATGCAATGATTATCATACTGTGTTTTTGTACATTATAAATATGGAAAGCGATGGCTCAACATGAAAACTATTATGACTGCTCAACTTCCTCAAGTCTACATACAATCTATTCTCAATTACAGCATAATCAAAACTAGTTATTATCACAGAGGATATAGTCACGTATCGCTTAGCTTCCTCATTGGTTGTGTTCCAGAGACAATTGAACAAACTGATCAAATTAACTCTAACTTGAAACCTAGACAATCGAAAACCGTCATGTCAAGTAGACACGCTACATTGCACATCTTACAATTCACAGATGACTTCTCTTACCAATTAAAATCATGCAGAACAATGAGAAATGCAGTACGATGCACAATGAACCAACAATGGAGGTATTGTCCTTCAGAAAAAGTTGTATTTCACTTCTAAAGCCTTGTTTCCATTTAAATCGGGAGCACCCGCCGATTTTCGTAGGCTCCTTGCGGTGAAATGGAAACCGCGCATCGGGAAATCGGAAGTGAATTGGAAGGAGCCGGCGATTTTTCAACATGTTGAATTTTCGGGAGCAATTGGGAGCGCACTGGTGGTGCAATTCGTTGCGGCGCTCCCGATTCAAATGGAAACCAGGCTTAAAGGGAGAGTATTGACCAGCAAGCATTGCGAGCTAAAAGTTTGAAAACTGTTAACAGATTTCAAAGTTGCGTGGCTTTCCTTTGTTCTTTGCGGTCTTCCGCAGACTGTCAGTTGCTCGCGCAATAGCACTCATAACATTTGAAAATGGCCGGCCGCAAAGGCCACGCTGGCAGAAAGCTGAGCTCGCAGAAGTGATGTTATGTTATGGTGATGTGTTGGAAATACGGTTGACTGTGGGGAAATATTAATTTGCCGAGTACTTTTCTCAAATTCTTCGTATGGGGACCCTTGTTGTAAATCTGGCAGGAAAAGAAAGCATGGTGTATGGAACCGAAGCTCGAGGCCCGTTTGCCGCTGCTTTTCAGGCCGAAACTTGAAAGTACCTACGAACATTCAGGCTTTGTTGAGAAACGTAAACGACGAGCCACATGCATCAGCGATACAGATTTCGCTAATTATTTATTGTCTTCATGGATATCTACCTGAACGAGGAGCAGTTTTATCTCGATCTTTGATGACAAAGGAATGAGGATTGATGGCTTTTTCCTTAACACTTTACATGGACAATAAAGCCAAAGGATGGCAAGAAGACACGGTAACTCAACTGTTGAAATATTGCTTCTTGAAATGCACCCAAAGCTTTAACACTTCTTACTGAGTTCGGCTGCAACCAACACGTGAACTGTGAATTCCAATTTTCAAACTGTTTTCTAGCATCATTTCTGACGCGCCAACGCACCATTATTTCGCTGACTTGGATTCAGCTAGTGCA
>OFHS01001563.1:0-12310 GCA_900245855.1 Calvadosia cruxmelitensis
TCAGACAATGTAACCACATTCAAATTTATGATAAAGTAAGTCAAGTATAAAACCAAAACTTAGCACAGTTGTGTAAGCACAGCTCAGCGCAAATCTACTTCACCATGACGTCATCAATAAATAACATGTGACACACTAGTGTGTGATTCCCACGATCACAGTGGGGGGCGACCAATTTTCCCACGGTCTGAATATGAAGATGAAGATGAATATGAAGATGAAGAGAAAAAATGAAAAATTTTCCCCTCCACAACATTGACCCACGGGTTACCATAGTAACCGTGAGTCAAAAAGTAGAGGTAACTTCAAATGTGAGCTCTGGTTTTGGTTTTGTCAAAATGTCCAAAGCAATTGCACAATTGCATGTCTATCTGTTGAGCAAAACCCTAAATTGACAGCAATATCACTCTTTGTAACATAAGATCTTGGTCCAAATATAAAATGCTGTCTAGCTGAACAACTTTATAGCAAATCTCTTTCTTCAATGCATAATGAAGCGACAGCACAATGTCCCCACAATGATGTAAGTGGAGTGACTTTACAAATGCTTCTAAATGAACTCTACATAGATGCTAATAAAGGTCAACCAATATTGGTCAAATTCAAATATGCAAGATCTATATTGCAGAAATCCATTATCTTTTGTGAGAATATATGACACGTATACCTGTGAATGAAACCAACAAACAAGCAAATCAACCAACCAACCAATCAGCCAACCAACCAACCAACCAACCAACCAACCAACCAACCAATCAACAAACATCGGAAGAAGTTGAAAATGACAAATTAATCAGTTGATTTAGCAATGAACGTATTCCAAGCATTGTGACTCAGTGGAAACAAACTGATTTGAAATCTAGGAACAGATAAATATCTCCACAAGCTCACAGTTCCAATACCTTGTACAGATTGGTAATCCAGGTGGGGATGGGATAGCTGAGTGACAACAGTTTACTGCATGTCGGTTTGTAAAAATGTTTGCTCTCCTTCTCAAGGTAAGATTCAAGTAGAAGCCATCCTCGTTTGTCGGCACTGAAATGGGTCACACAATCAGATACAAACACGATTTCAGAGTAATGCAATAACAATTTATTGTTATTGCCTCAGTACAGTGAAACCTCGTTAATATCACTATGATCTTCCAGTAAAAATCGTGATAATAAGCCGGTCGTGATATTGAGCAGGTTGTGATATTAAGCGGGTTAAAATAGTTGGTTCAGACAGAGCTTTGGTTCTCAAACTGAAGTGATATTAAGCAGGTTGTGATATTAACAGGGTTACACTGTACCATCAAAGTACACAATGTTTGAGGTTAGTGGATATTTCCAAGCTGATTTGATAAATAGATTTCCACAAAGATGCTTTGAGCCCTCATTAATTCATCAAGTGAGTCTTGAACATTGATTTAGCACATGGGTCATATTTTCTAAACATAGCACAAAAGATAGATAGATGTTCAATGGATATATTTTCACCCTTTCTGGGTAGATATGCAGTGGATGCAATGTCGACGATTTGATATAAAGTTAATAGTTAATATATGGAGATTTGTTTAGGCTAGTACATAGTTTGGTATATATATTTACAAAGCTAATGATACATTGCACGATACAATAAATCATGGAACAAAATCTACTTTGTCATCAAACTTTTTAACAAATTTCATGAAGCTGACGATTTTTGGACAATGCAGAATATGATAGCGGTAGTCAGCAGCAAGTCCAAATAGATAGATAAATAGATAGATAGATTTTTTATTTGACCATGAAAAACAATGTTAATTAAATACAAATAGGTTTTGAAGCAAAAAAATAAATGGTCAGGATCATCCCATAAGCATAAATGCTTGTTTGTTTGGGACGCCCTAGATGGTTTGGAAACAAATATCTCACCTCGCTGTTGCGTCCGATTGCTTGTTTGCGCAGTCATTGGCATTAACCCATGCCCAGGGGTCATCAACAGCTGCAACATCACTGCAAAAATTGAGGAAAGTACAATCAATAAAATGCTGATACCTTTGACAAAGAAATAGATTGATACAATATTATTTGCATCTATTGAGATAAACAATATAACTTTTTATGAAGCAAAACTAAGACATCTAAAACAAGATTAAAAATAGCTATCTACTATTTATAGGGTTGTCAGAAGTTCCTTATTTCCCGAAATCGTTCTGAATTTATGTGGTGTGCGGTGCAACATTTAGTCCATATTTTTCGACATTTCTACCCAATTTTGCAAATGTTCTCATTTTTCAAATATTTTTCTTCTTCTGTAGTCTGGTAACCATAACTGTTTAGAACCCTCAGCTAAATCCCAAAATTACAGAGAAATCCTTGCATACACAAGTCAAACTCTCGCAAAGTAAAATTAGAACTCTCATCTGGTGCTGCTCTTCAAACCGGAAACAACACATCTAATCAATGGGAAAAGAAACCAAAATAGAATTGAATGGACTTTGCTTGCAGCCATAAACATGTAAGAACAATAGACATGCCAGCTACAGACAAATATAGTCAAACATTTCATAAATGACCAATACGCTTTGACAAGAGTATCATTACAACTTGTCCCTCCTCTCCAAGCACCTTGAATATTGTACTTAATTATGAAAATTTGCATTTGGTGAAGCCATTCGCGAGTAAAAAGCTTTCACCAAACCAAGCACCTATGCCAAATGAAGAGTCCACGGGAATAACGGGCATAGTCACATAACTTGAAATCAGAGAAAACTGAAATTGAAGTTTTGAAACGTTCTCTTAAAAATTCAGCCGCATGGTACAATGTCTAGTGTCATTCTTGACAAAGTTCTATCATTAGTCAATTATTTTGTGAATTTTCAGAACCTATCTTGCAAAGTAGAAATTATAATAATGTATGGCGAGAAGTTTTTCAATAAAGGCTGAAACAAATCAAGCTGAATGTAATAGCTTCACTACTTCACAATCTACAAAAAACATTCCATGTACTGGAACAACCACCAATCGTTGGAAAGTAGGCACTGTTTCATGGGATCACATCACCGTTCCAAGTCAGCTGAGTTATCAACATTTCGAACTACAGTATTAGGAAAATTGTGGGCCTGGATCATGCCTGTACAGACAAATGTATTGCTTCTGTGAAGTGCAAAGGCTGTTTCATTGCTGATAAGTCAAATCTATTTTCTTTCATATTCTCCAAGTACTTTAATGCTTTTTATTAGAACAGCCTGGATCTCTTTGTTGATCATTACAAGCAATCGGCCAATTATTACTTATCTGAAAACACGAATGTTAATCTGCAAAACTGATATCATCTCAAATAAAACCGTCTTGGAACAAGTTCTCAAGATGCGAATATTTGAAAACCCTCGACATTCACATACATAAAGCAAACGAAAGGGGAGATACTGACGGTGTTCAGCATTACAATGATATGAATATTCAAAGTTACATATGAAATTAAGCATCTATGGAAAATTCAAATAACAAACATGGATCGGCTGCAAATTCAACCTGCACTTCCTGGCTCCAGAGTCAAATGCTTTATCCATTAGATGATTGGGATCTCACAAACGGTGCATAGTCGGTGTGGTCTAGAGGCTAGTACGTGTGGCTGCCAGTCAGGCGTACCGGGTTCGACTCCAGGGCCAGCCAACACATATATTCGTTGTCACCTGTGGTTTTAATTGTCGAGGGCCCCAAGGGAGACAAGCCATTGGCTTATTGGGTTATCCTCGTTAAACAAATTGACATTCATTCATTCATTCATTCATTTATTCAGCACACAATACAAATTCTGCCACTTGCTCCTCCCCCAGATTTCCAATTTCAACACACAACTATCTGGATCCTTAGCAGGTCATAACGTAGCCTAGTACCCTGCAAACTCCAATATTCTATTTGGCTGGGATTGGAACCCACATCTCCTGGACTCGGGACTCAAGTGCCTTATCCGTTTGAGGATTAGGCCCTAACGAACACACCATAAATTCCTAAAGACTAGGAGGAGCAAGCAAACTGTTTAGGAGACAAATTATGTAACGGTAACAAACTCATACTTCTCAGCTAGGTTTTCAAATATTATATCTTTGTCAATCTTGAACGCATCGGCTATCGAGAATGCCATGTCGAATAGTCCAGATTGAGAGAGAAGTGCAACAGTCTCTGGAGCACCAAGACTAGGTCCTACATCGCAACGAGAATGAGATTGCAAAGTCAGTACACAAAGGAAAAATACGCCTGCACTGATTGTTAGTGTTAATACTGCTCCTCCATCTGTGAGAATCCGTGGAGACCATCGATACATAACTAGTCACATGTCAATAGAAACCAGCTTGTTGATAAAGTATAAAAAAGGAATGTGTCATCAAGCCTCCTTCTCTGCAGTACAATTTATGCATTGTCTTCACGGTTTTCCAGGCATATAGTCTGATAACAAGTGCAATCTACTTAGACTATCTCGTGCAGTTGACATCACGACTGTATCAAGCAAACAAATTCTGTTCTCTCAATACCATTAAGTAGTTGATTGGTTTTGATAGGGAAAGCAGATCACAGCAGCAGGACTCTGATAATGCTAACTACCATGGATATCAATTGTACACGTTTTAACTTGTCATATCGTAAGCAACGATGATTGCATTTTACACAGAGCAATTTACTCTCTGATCATTTGACGAGTGAAAGTTGGGTCAGTTAAGATTTATTTGGCTGATAGGTAATGAATGTTGATTGCAGCCTAAATTCGGAAGATAAGACATTTGCTTTCCTCATCTGCCCCTGGCGGTAGTGAAATGTCTTCAAAGCATTTATTAAGTATTGGGCATTGTGGAAGTCAGGGCAATTATCTCTTGATGGGCATTGTTGAAGCAGTTTGAAGATCAGTTTGAATTTGGCTGATCGACACAACCCTACTACATATTTGAATCTGCCTACCAACAACAGCAGAGGCATCTTTTCCAATCTGAATCAGCTTGAGTCGGGAAAGAATAAGGGAGTACTCTTTCTCCAAATCAGACAGCTCCACAATAACAAGACGAGCTTTGGCTAATGGAGTCTTGCCAGAGATAGGGAGTTCTTCGCCGTCCTCGCGGCGCTTAGGTGACATGTTTGGTGGTTCGACAGTTGGCTACAAAAGCAAACACAACAATAAAACAATGTGGTAAATCCATCAAAATTATATAGTATGCTAAAGTCAAGCAATAATACGGCATTCTTCTGCAGTGCATTTCCCCTTTCTGGAAACGTCTCTTACCATAAAATCTGCAAGTGTCCTATAAACAAGTAACTTGTATGTCGACAAACCTGATTTCTAAGCAACGCCATATATTTACTGCCCGAAAGAAACAGTCGTAATTCTCTCAATTTCTCACGATCAGTCGGTTTTTCACAAGTATAGTGCACTTCTAGTTAGCCTACCTCTTGCTGCAGGGCACCATGGCTTTGCTGCGCAATCCAAGCATATTTCGGATCAACAAGATGTAAGCTGTTCATTGCTGCAAGATAGCACTTTGCCTGAAAAGAACATACAGTCATCTAGGAGGTTTCATAAGAGAGCAGTCACTTGTCCACAATGGCTTAACGCATCTCTCACGCCGATATCAGACCACATCTCATAGAAAACCGTATAATATAACTGCTTTTACGAGTAAGTAGTCCTTTATTTTAGCCATTTGGGGTGCAAATCAGATCATTTGCAAAATGATTAACATGGAAATTTTCCTGTTTTCAGTCTAGAGTAAAAAGCTACTGACGTCAATCACTGAGATCTGAAAAGCAACAGAGTGTGATGGGCATTGAACATGCACATTAATTTGTGTAAACTGGTGATTGACAGCTGGAAAAATTGTTGATTGTTGTCTCTTCAGATTATTCCTATACACTCAAACCTGTATTAGCGGTCACCTCTATAGAGCAGCCACCTGTGTATAAAGGCCACTCTTCCTAACCCCAAAATGATACTTTCTATAGAAATCAACCTGGACAGAAAGGCCACCTGTCTATGAAGGTCATTTTTCTCGGGTTCCAGAGGTGACCGTTATAGACAGGTTTCACTGTACCAAACTTGGCATGGGGCTACCCAGTTGCGACTGGGATAATGGAACAGCTTCTTGCAGCTTGGATAAAGCCTCGACCAGCCTTGCAGAACTGTTATTTATATTTTCTCCCTGTTTTGTAGGAAGCTAGATTTCTATGTAGAGAATTCTGCTGCCTGTTAAAAGTCTGAATACTTGGAAGCAGTAGCTTGTTGCTTATTTCATGTTCTTTCCTTTGTCAGTAAAATAAAGCTATCTAAGTCCTCTTCAGCAAAGAAGCTAGAGACTTGCCATCGTGAGATGGACGCCATGAAATGACATTTGTTGATATAGATAAGTTAAACAATAATATTTTAGTGCTGAATATAAAATAATTACATCTTTCTATCAGCGACGGCAGATGATACTCCATCCTCTAAATAGCAAAAACAGATGTCTACCTGCTTTTGAAGTGACGGCAATCCATGCATTTCTTTACGCAGGCGGCATGCAAATTCATACGAGGCAACAGCAGCTGTGAAAGATGATAGACAAACTTCATCAAAAAAACGATAGAATCTACGATTTGTCTTGAAGCATTACAGTTGAATGAGCATCCTACATTAACTCAAACTTTTCCCTGCCTAACTCCAAACAGGAGGATTAAAATGGTAACAAAATATATACTTATAAGGTTAGAATAAAACAACCAGAAACAGAAATACGACTAAATTGAAATTTCTGGTAAATTTCTCAACCTGCTTCCTGGACTAGATTGAGTTTCTCTTTTTGTGTTGTTTTGGCCAATGCTCTATAAGCTACAGATCTAAGAGAAATGTCTAAACAACTGAAATTCGCAATAAGCAGTCCTGAAGCAAATATGAATAGCGAACAGTGATGTGTGAATCAGCAAAACCTTAAATACTATTCCAAATGTAGAAACCATGTGGATTAGCTCTCTGTCATTACTTTTTGGCAAAGAAAACTTTTATTCAGTTCAATTTCACATACACAAAACCTTTTTGTAAAGTTTAACTCTTTACTGTTAGTTTTAGTACTTGGTTGGTGTAACCTCGATTTTGTTAAAAAGCCAACATCAAACAAGTTTGTTGTGATTTTTACATTCTTGCAGTTTGATTTCTGATTCAAGCCAGTTCCAAAATTATCAAAAACATGCATCAAGGAAATTCCCCTTCAGTTATGTTTTGGATGAAATGAAGTCCACCATCCAAAACAAGTAATTGCAGCAGCATAAGCACTGCGTTTGCCGAGACTATCCTAACAATGATGTAGCAAATCAGCAGCGCAATAGGATACTGTATTCTGGAGCCACAACAGACGCAATGTAAAGTCCTAATTTTGGCTGGAAAATGGGATGCAACTTATACACGCAACGTGTTATGTCATTTTTCTCTGTACATTCTCATTTGCATGCATACTGCAAAATCAGGATGCAACTTATATGTGGGTGTGACTTGCACATGCCAGAATATGGCAGCATCATTATGTGGTTAAGTCAACCAGTTGATCATCGATCAATCTCAACAGGCTCTTTCCAACACAAATCGACCCACCTTTGGCCCTAACGGCTAGGAAAGCCATTGTTGGATAATCTTACAATGTTACATTGAGTTTATATTCTTTAAGTGATACAACTAACTATTACAATAGATCAGCATTTGACACAACAGAAAACGTGGTGAGTAATTGACTACACAGAAAGCATTATTCAGTCATTTAACATATATAATGGGCATATATGGTGAACATCTTATCAAAAATTATCCTACCTTATTGACAATTTTGACAGAACTACAAGAGAAGTACCTGCGGCTACATCTGGTTGCTTCGAAGTACATAAAAATAGTTCACATTTGTTTAAGACTACTGGTATCAGGGTTTGGAATGCATTACCCTGCCAGCTCAAACAATCTGTAAATAATTCAAAATTGAAACAAAATTGTAAGCAACACATCACAAACAGTGTATTGTAATTTTCCAGACTTGTATTGCTGTATGATCGAATGTTAATTATTGCTCATACAGTGTAACCCTGTTAATATCACCTCGGTTAATATCACAACCCGCTTAATATCACTTCAGTCTGAGAACCAAGCTCTGTCTGCATCAACTATTTTAACCCGCTTAATATCACAACCTGCCTATTATCACGATTTTCGACTGGAAAACCATAGTGATATTAACGAGGTTTCACTGTATTGTGTTTTTCTGCTCCAAGAAAAAAAATTACTGTAACTTGATGGCTTTTCAGAAAAAAGTCACACACACACACATGACAATACCTCGTCTGTGATCATCTTGTAGGACGTGGAAAGCATAAAGTAGATCATAGTATTTATTGAGGGTTACATCTGTTGTTCGTGCGCGTATCTCAATGACTTGCACAACCTGCAAAAGTACATTACAATAAGTACAGGATAACATTGGTACAGAAGAGCATCACTTGACCATGATTGACTAATGGATATTCCATTTACACTATGAACCCAGAAACGTGTGAAAACAATGTGAAGCGGGAAGCACTCTCTAATAACCATGTGAAATAAAAAGCGCCGTGTGAAAAAGGCAGGTTTCACATAATTTTCACATGGATCTCATATAGTTCCAGGCCATAGATTGATAATAATTAAATAAAATACAGCAACTGGCAAGATTAAAATGAGTCAATCAAAGCTTCTGCAATTTAAATAAAGCCGTTGCTGAATATGTGTTTGGCAGGAAGACCATACAATCACTGCTGACCATGCAACAAATGCCCTGTACGTCCAAGGATGACTTGTGCTAGCAGTCGCCATGATTGATGTCAATAAAATAATAGACTGGCTTCTCTTTATTTGTTATTGCCTTGATGCATGAGATAGTAGAAAATATGCAGATAATAAAAGCTTTTAGTACCATCTCAGTGCGAGTGTAAGCTGTCACAGATTAGAACTGCAGCAATACTGTAACTCAACGTGCATTTCAAATAAGAATAGCACAGCAAACGTGAATGCATTTCCTTTCAGAGACAACACAACACTCACATCTTCTTCTAGCTCTCCATAGTTCTGTTGGCAAATTTGTTTTTGTTGTCCCCTTTCGCACAAGGTCACAATAAAATGATGCAGACAGTCACGCTTCCTGAATGACCAATAAAACATGCATAAGACAGATACAAATGAGATACGCCCATATAGGTATTATCAATTAACAAATGGTGCTAGCACCATACCAAAAGAAAACCTGATTTAACAGTTACGGTGTGATTGCAAAGTTTTTACATTTTGCAAATCCATCTTTAGTCTGAGCAGTTCAATATCTCTAAGTTGTACTCGCGATGCCCCGTCATATGCAAAACAACAAGAAGGCATTTGACTCCCCACCCATCGACTTCATGTATTATAAAAGCAAATCTTAGAAAGTATTTGTAGTGCTCTACAATCGAAACAATAGCTCACGTGAGACGCCGAGAGGGAACAGGTGTGCTTCAAGCACGGGATAACTTTAGTCCCTTTTTAAAAGATAGAAACTCTCGTTGACGACTCACGGATTAGTATTGAAAAATTATAATGATCAACTAGTGATGAGGAACATTGAAAAAAGAAAGACAGATACTGCGGATCTATAAACAAAAAGGCCTTTCATAACGCCACATGTGACTGAAAGGTAGACGTGGATTGATTAAATTGTGCCGTATAACGCAGCTGAAACAAAAGATCAAATAAATACATTTCTAATAATTTGATTTGATTTGATTTCTAACAATGATAATAGTACTTATTGACTTAATATTAATTCAATAATTAAAATTGATTAGATATCAATCGATAAATATGAATAATATTGATAATGAAAAGACTACCATAATACTACAGTACATTAATATGATTATTATATTAATATTATAATAATCATTTTAATATTATATTACATTTATCATGTTATATTAATAATATTATACAGTAGCATAGTGTTATTTAGATACAAATTAACAAATCAAGTTAAAGAAATAAAGGCAGCCTAGTCCACACATTTACCCATACAGTATCCTTTACTGTACACGAAAGAGTACAGTAAATGTTTCCCTTTTGTTTGCATTTAGTTGCTTTCAATTTGTCAAACTTGAAGAACTCAGTAGAATACAATTTGGATAAATTTCTGAAGAATTTCCTTCCATAATCACAAAATGTGAAGAAAAATAATAAATGCGACAGAAGAAATCAATCCCGCTTGGGATTCGAACCGCGATCTCTACGCGTGTGACTCCAACCCTCTAACCACTCGGCCACCAGTCAATACAAACAAACGTGAAATTTCAGCTATTTATTTGTAAATATTAACAGAAGTACGGGGCTTTCCACTGCCCTGAAAGTAAGGGCTGGTTTTGCAACGCTACAAGTCGAAATTCCAAAGTAAATTACACATGGTAAAGAGAAGTGGCTACTTATTTAAATGAACATCAATTCAGTACTTGCGCTACAGGTACGAGCCCAAACATTAGTAGACGCGGACGACTATTGCTCGAAGAGCGAAGTTTGCACTTCGAAGCACCCACGGAAAGTGGACGTTGCTCTGTGTCAAATAATGCAGTCAAAACGATAGAACGAAACTGTAAATACATATGGTTGTGTTCTGCAGGCCAAGATCTGTCTAATGATGTAAATATTGTGAGCCAATCGCCAATGGCTAGCCGCCTGGAAGCCAAACAAACGTGTGACGCAGTAATGAGTGAACGTGTAAGAAAGCCATGTTGACATTTCAAAACGGCTTCTAACAAAAGCGGGCTTTCACAAATTCCAAATAAAACTTCATAGCTTTGCTGAGATTTCTTTTAACAGAATGGAGTTCAATTTGCAACACCGACGTTAATTCCAGATAAAACTTCATAGCTTTGCTGAGATTTCTTTTAACAAAATGGAGTTCAATTTGCAACACCGACGTTAATTGAACAACACTTCTGCAACGCCACTTCGCTCGTAAGGCAGTATGTTATCAGGAATGTTTACGCGAAAAGATTAGAAAAACAAAGAAATAAAAAATCAACGATTCCCTCCCCCCCACAGCATAAACTCTCAGGTTGCCATAGCAACCGTGAGTCAAAAATGTAAAATGGAAATCCCTATAATTGTTAGTCATTGACAATGCTGATTGGTTGCACTTTCAGAGATAGAGTGTTACGTTGACATTTTGGCAGGAGAAAGCAAAAAAGAGACCGGATCACAAGTGGTCCAGCTGCAGGCAAAGGACTACTCAATGAAAGAAACAGTGATCAAATTCTATCAAATAGGATACTCGTTCCAATATGTGAAACATCTGGATAGCTAGGCTCAACTGTATAACAAACCTGCTGCGATCTGGATTGCTCTTGATTGCATTGTAAGCCTCCTCGTTGCGTCCAAGGTTCAAGAAATATTTGAATACATTTGACCACAGCATTGGCTAAAATTGAAACAACCATGTACAATTAAACACACAGACCTCTAATCACAGCAAACACCGCGTAAATGCAAATGCATTATTGAAACCTTACTTAATCGTGGTTAAAATTGAAACAACCATGTACAATTAAACACACAGACCTTTAATCACAGCAAACATCGCATAACTGCAAATGCATTATTATTGAAACCTTACTCAATTGTTGTCCACGGTGTTACATTATCAGCAGCTTCAGACGACGAATCACAACATGTCTACACAAGTGAAATTAATGCTGGAATCTTCAGTGAGAGGACTGTATATCATAATAAAGTGAAAACTGTCTGTAAAGGTCACCTTTGGGACCAGACGACAATGTAGGTGACTTCATATAGGTGACTTTTCTGTCCAGGTTGGATTCTATAGAAATCTCATTTCGGGCTTATGGAGAGTGACCTTTATACACAGGTGGCTGTTCTATAGAGGTGGCTACTAATACAGGTTTGACTGTATCATGAAAACAACAACAAACAATTAATAAATAAATAAATAAATAAATAAATAAATTATTGTGCAAACGGTTATTTCTTTCGTGTAAAATAATATTCTGAACACAGAACAATCACAGGGATGACATTGTGAAAAGGAATCACTGCAAAAAGCTTGTTTTAATGATTTCAAAACCAAGATAAGTTTTACACAACTGGGATGATATTACATCATATTCTGCGCACCGTCAATGCAGTGCTATTGCATTTATACTTTGAAGCAAGAACCTTGCCATTTGTGAATGATTTTTTTGTTTGAAATGCCAAACGCCAGCATAGAGTATTTACTATTATCATTTTTTATTATCATTTTTTTCTGTTTTTTTTTTTGGAGAACTGTACAGAG
>OFHS01001563.1:12403-22523 GCA_900245855.1 Calvadosia cruxmelitensis
TATCATTTTGTCATGAGATATTTACTGGTTTTTTTTTAGAACCGTACAGCAGATATCGATGTCAAACTAATTTAGTTATCAGTGACCCGAGAACTTCAAACATTTGAATTCATACAGGCTGCAGAAGACTTCATTGTGTGGCTTTTTGAAGTCATTATGTCATTCATGATGTATGACTAACACTGCACAACTATTCCCACAAAATCAAATATTTGAAACATATTACTGTTGGAAGCATGGCCCGTATAAGACAGTAGCAAAGACACAAGGGGAGCATTCTACATACTATGTCTTCGTTGTCTTTTGGTGCCACTATCAATGCAGTGGATGCCATCAGAATAACCATCTCATATCGGTCAGTCTTCTCAAATAGTCTCATAACCTTCAATAAAAACACACAGAAATATATTCAAAGACAGGTTTTTTGCCTTAGAAAAATTTAAAAGCTTTCCGAAGAAGAATTTGATATAAAAATGATTGTTTTTCCTGAGCGATTGTTTTTAGTGATCCATTAGATTAAAACATTTCAAATGCTCACAGCAACTGATTCCATGTCTCAAAATTAAATGCCCTAATGGTGTCTGTCTGTCAGTCTGGCGGTAGATCTATCAGTACCATGAAGTCTTCTTTGAATGTCTCTTCTGCCGGGTGCTTGTAGGCCAAGGTTGATAGAATTAGAGACTGCCCATTTACAAAAGTAGCAATTGCTATGCAGTCTTCTATGAAAGGGGATAATTGTATGCTTTCATTCAACATGTTTACACATCTATGGGTGTTTCCTACCACTGAGCGAGAGCTCATGCTATTCACAGCGGGAAAACAGGTTCGCAAATGACATTTGCTGCTCGAGTTTTGCAATTCCAATGTTTAAGTTAAATAAAATGGTGGTGCACGGAGAGCGGCACTGCATTCAATATTCAAGGAAATTGCATGTTTCGTATGACAACTTGACAGGAAGTTAGGATTTGAAATCTTTCCGGTGGGAGCATGCCCCTGGCAATACCCTTACTTAGAACGATAGAGCAGCATGTTTCACAAGTGCGATATAATGCTATCAAAAACATTTACAAGATACCTTGATGAGATAGTTAATCATGCGTGTGGACTTTTCTTCAGCTGCAGGGAGGTCTAGTTTTGCATAGACTTCATCATTTCCTACAGGTTATACAACATACATATCTGGTCAAAATACGAACGTGCAATAACACTCAGTGAATAGATAAGGCAACATTAGGATAGGCCATATCACAAAGCACACACACAAGATAGCTTCAGTCAGGAGATCCCTCTAATCAAGCTGGTGACAAATACAAGTGATTACATAATCCAATATTTAGATGTCACATATACATGATTATGAGGCTGTTACTAAATGAGTTTCTTCACTTGGGGTCAGGAGGACCACAACAAATCCTAGTCACTTACCCATTTCAGCACACAGCGGTATAAAGCATTTGCAGGCCTTCGCATCACAGGCAATACCGAGATAGGCTTCGCCAAGGAGGTATTGGCGGTATCCACTGTTGATAGGGCAGATACCCTTTAGAAGATGGAGATACTCTATCGCTGCTGTGTATTGACCTTGGCGAATAAGAAACTCAGCAGGGCTAGTTTCTATGTTGGATGGCCATCTTGCATGAAGTCAAGGAATAAGAACAAGACACCTTCTGATACAGTGGAATCCGCTTAATTCGAAGTATCAAGGGATCGTAAAAAGCCTTCGAATTATACGAACTTCGAATTAGGAATAATAGGAAAACAATTGTCTTCCAATGAACAATAGACAGAAGACAAAAGTGCGAGATCAAGGGACTGACATCCTAGTTCGAATTAAATGAATATTCGAATTACAGGTCTTCGAATTAGGCAGATTCCACTGTACTATTAAAAGCCTCCAAAAGTACATACAGAACAACCAGCTTATAAAAGCTCCAAAAAGCAAACATCTAATAGCAAAATAAGAACATCATATTGTGCAATTCTAGTATGGAACTCTCTTCCTGATGACGCAGTTACCGCGGACTCTTTGTATTTGTTTAATTGCCGATTACATGAAATTAATTTAAATAATTTTTGCAAATATTGTAAGGCTTCATATATGCCCATATAGTGTAAGCATTATTACTTTCCTGTGCTTGCCTGTCAATTATTCTAACATATTCTTGACAAATGAATCAAACTCAAACGCAAGAACCATAGTACTGATAAAATCTCAAGACGACCCACATAAATTTTGTCCATTGTCATTGCATTAATTTATAATTGCTAAGTAGGTACTGCTACACATAGATAAAGTGTAGCCATTCAATTATACATATCAGTATAGCTGGCAGTGGGCACTCAATGCATACTCTTTCTTAAGTAAACAACTGATAAGCTTGTAAGCAGAACAGCCACTTAAAGAGTGGAGCTTGTAAGAAAATAAAACCGTCTGGAATTGGACATTCACAGAGTCCTCCCACAGGCATTTAAGCCAAGTGGCCCACCTGGACATGTTTAGCCAAAAGCACATGACATCAGACCTTGCCTGACAAAACAATTACTGTCACGTTTTCAAAACAATTTGAAACATTTACAAAGATCCTCCTACCTAATCAAATAACCACTTGATCTGGCCAACATCCTGCGAAGCATACTGCTACAGGTTGAGCACATTTCTGCCCAACAGTTATACATGTGACCACAGTTGCTATTTCTGTAGATCAATTAGACTCAGAAATAAAGTCTACTGCTCTCTGGGACCTTTGAGACCTAAGGAACATGACCTTTACATACAGGTGGCCTTTCTGCCCAGGCTGATTTCTGAAGAAAGTGTCAATGTGGGATTACGAAGAGTGGCCTTTATGCACAGGAAGCTGCTCTGTAGAGGTGGGTACTAAGACAGCTTTGACTGTACATAGAAACTCAACCAAACATGTATCAGAATAATAAAACTAAAGGATACAAACATTGCAAGAGGACTTCATTGGAAACTTTGAATAAACCAGGCAATGTCAAGTCAGCAACTGAATTACCGACAATGCGTTCCACAGCAGGAATACCAACACTCACAAGGAAGTCATCCAGGTATGAGTGGCCTGTGCGATAAAAGTCATAGATATTAAATTTATTCTATTTTTAAATCTGTGTGATCTAGCAGCTAATATGTGTGGCTGCCAGTTGGGTGTCCTGGGTTCTCCTCCCGACCCATTCAAAACATCTATTTATTGGGTCTTCCATGGTATTAATTGTTGCGGGTCCCAAGGAAGACAATCCATTGGCTTATTGGGCTACCCTCATAAAACAAATTGACACGACATGGACACTTATCAAATAAAAACTACCCCAAACAAATAGATTGGCATAGACAGCCAGATATCAAAATAAATTCGGCTATATTCTTATCATCTTGAATAGTTTATCAATTACAATTTGCTAACTGTGATTGACAGTGTGACCTTTTTGTGTTCATTGACCTAAAACTTTGCAGACGAGTTACAGTCAACATCAACTTGTAGTTAGCAGAATATGGAATGGCACGGCAAAATGTTTGTGACTTTATACTTACAAATTGATAAATTTATTTATTACTATTTGTTATAATGGTTATTAGTTTTATTACTGATATAAATTTATTAAGTATGTATTTGTTTACTTATATACTTAATTGTTTAGTATAATTATTTAAATTGCCAGCTGATCTTGTATGAGTATGTCAGAACAAATGCAGTGTAACTCAATGCCTTGCATCCATATTTGCCCTGCGCCCATATCCACTATTGTATAGTACCATGTACAAGCCAATATCATGCATAAGAGGACACTTAGTTTGAATCCGCAATCTTAAATCTGCAATTTCAGCGCATTTGATGCACTGTAAAACAGTACTCTTGCGTAAGCTGAAATGGTACAGTGAAACCTGTCTATAACGGTCACCTTTGGGACCTCAGAAAATGACATTCATAGACAGGTGGCCTTTCTGTCCAGGTTGATTTCCACAGAAAGTATCATTCTGGGATTATGAAGAGTGGCCTTTATACACAGGTGGCCACTAGTACAGGCTTGATTGTATTTTATAACATGTAATTTGGTGCTAGAAATTTGGCTTATACATGACATTGTCAACTTCTTCAGCCAGGGAGTCATCATTGGGAATTAGTTAAAATACATCTTGCACACAGTGGCTTTGTCAGCTTGTTTATTGCTTGTTTTCCATATACCTTGGTTAATTGAATCATCTGAACCAAGTACGTTCAATACTGCAGACTAATTATACAACCTCGAATTGGTAAATTACTTCCTTGACAAAATCAATTGAATAACATAGCTAGACAATAATTTCACAAAATATTATATTTGAGTAGAAAGAAGGTTCGAGACACTGTTGCGACGTAGCACCCACTCATGAGAACAAAATAACTATCAATAACGATCAAAACAGAAATTTATATTGCAGGCACAAACCTTGTTTTCCAGGCTGCCGTTCATCAATAGTTAGAGATTCGAGATGGGAAAGTGATGTGTCACGACTGAAAGAGGGAGTTACTGATATTAATCAAACACAGTTCCCATCTTAAATCAAGCATGGCGAAAGAAAGAAGGCATTTCTCATGGCATTACCTTGATTTTGCAGTGCCTTCTACATATCTGTGTTTGGCGAGCCAAATGATACTGAAGTATGTACGCATCAGCTCCAGGGCTTGCCATAATAGTTTACTATTTGAAAGGTCCATAGACGTCTTGTCCGCATCGAATCTCTGAATAGAAACACATAAGAAAAAAATTCCAAACATGTAAGGAAACTCTGTAAATATCACGGCCTTGGTGCAGAATAAAATGTGGAATCTTGGAAAGTGTGATATTAACTATTGATGAATCAGTGCCATTTTAAGTCAAAATTTTAATTGTGTCAAAGTTATCAAGTTAAGTTACCATTAGCATTATTAAGTCAATAAGTTAGTAACCTATTATCCGCTACATGTACAACGCTATTGGCACGGGACAGCTGCCAATTTGCGTAATACATCATCATCGAGAGGGCCTAAAGCACTTTACACCAAAAATGCCTAATTGTTAACGATTGAATAGCCCAAAACTTACTAGCGTAAAATGTTTGCTTTTGCTCACAAACAGCAAATTAGGAAGAATGAACTCAGTAGCACTCTGCAGTTGATTGCACCTACACTAGATCTCCATATACCGTAAATCTGAAGCTTTGAATTGACATTGAGAAAGGCCTATCCAGACTGAGGGCCTAAAGCATGTGCCTAACAATAAAAATTAAACGCTGCTTCCTCTTAGTTCAGCCTATTCACTAGGATACTCGCATTGCGGAGTTGTCAAACTGTCAAAACAACTCACTTGAAAGGCTCTGTTCACACAATTTCGAGGTGGTTTTAGCAGAAATGTCGCTTTCTAACATTGCTATGCCCAAATATTCCAAAACATTTATTCATCAGTCAAAAGAGAGGTTTTGACAAAGCTTATCGGGAATTGAGATAGATATTTGTTCTATTCCACTTGTGGTTACTTCAAATTTAAAAATAACTTACGCTAGCGTCTTCATTGATCATTTACTATTTTGTGGATACCAAATGTGTCAGATTTAAGCCAACAACGAATGCAAGAGGTCATTGTTTATGCGCCTCTCCGAATGCAAAATTTGACAATATGTCATAATTACACAACCATGCTCAATTGAGAACTAATAGTCTAGCATTATATTGGCCTGAGTGGTATCTAACCTTGTGCAAAGTTTCAAGAAATCAAAGAGGGTCAGGTTCACAGCCTTGATGATTTTGTGTGGAATGTTAAAAAGGTTGGTCACATCAAAAGTGAATTTTGATCTAAAGTGCTTCCTAGATAAATACGAAACGGTTAAAAGGAGCACAGGATAGCAAATGAACATTTACTTTATTCCATCGGTAAATATCCGATGTCTATAAACACTATGAATAAAACTTGTGAAAATCAATTTTGTATCTGTTTATCACAAGATTATAGGTAAGACTAAATCTTTACTACTTTTCCATAGGTTTTCATACAAATAAATCGAACCTTAAATTTTGAAGTTTTCGTAACAAAATGCTAATGGATGAATCCTTTTCACAAGATCTTTCACAACTTTTTTGTTTTCACAAGTTATTTTATTCATTGAAAGTATGTTACCTCATGGGCTGACTGTTCGATAACAGACAATAGCACTAGCGTGTCACGTGCCACAGTAAAATGTTTCCCAGCAGCATTCAGAACTGCTTCTGTTAGTGTTGCTCTGCCAAATGTACTTCCAAAAAACCAACCAGAATTTAGCCCAATGTTGAAGGCATCTTCTGCATAACAAAACAAAATAAAACAAAACACCGTTAGTACAGTCAAACATGTATTAACGGCCACCTCTGTGTAGCAGCCTCCTGTTTATAAAGGCCACTCTTCATAATCCCAAAATGACACTTTCTATAGAAATCAATCTGGACAGAAAGGCCACCTGTCTATAAAGATCATTTTTAAGGTCCAAGAGGTGACCGTTATAAACAGGTTTCATTGTATTGTGTTACGTTCAATGTTGCATACATCCAACCTTGCCTTAGTCAGGTAAATATTAAACAACAACAAATTGAAGCAGACTAAGAAAGATTCAAATCAGAACAAGATGTAAGGTGGGAAAACAACATACCCATCTGCACATTTGCAAGCAAGTGCCATTTTTTATTGTCTGAAGTGTGAATCTAGTGCTTAGCAAACAAGTTAGCTAGTTTTAAACCAGCTAACCCAGTGAAGAATTCTAACGAGCTAGATTTTCAAATTTCTAGTTTCAGTCTTAGCAAACTAGTTCTCGTGACTCTAGCATTAGCTTTAGGGAATTAGAAAAGTGACTAGATACTCCACCTCTGGTAATTTCTAACAGCCAAAACGACTACAGTGAACCCTGTCTTTAACGGTCACCATTGGGACCTGAGGAAAATGACTTTTAGGCAGGTGGCCTTCCTGTCCAGGTTGATTTCTATATAAAGTATCATTTTGGGGTTATGAAGAGTGGCCTTTATACACAGGTGGCTGCTCTATAGAGATGGCCACTAATACAGGCTTGACTGTACAGTATAACTCGGTTAATATCACCTTGGATATTATCATGTCTTGGTTATTGTCACAGAAAGTGAAATTCCACTTGCCAGTCCATAAGCTTTTCTTTTATTGTCCTTCGTTAATATCACCTCGATATCGTCAAATCTCAGATATTATCATGGATTTCCAAAGGATTTTTATGTTTACACTCGCCCATTGCCACGCCTTTGTGATTTGTTGCCTTGCTTGAATTTATAGGCGCCATAATTGTTGAGAAGGGAAAAGTTGATAAATGTTTTTCATAGTGTTCGCATCATTAAGCCTGACAAATCCAAGAAAATGAGTCTTGTGTTGCTTAAATCTCTACATAATAGCTCTGTTTGATGTTGATACAGAGTCTGCTGTTCTACAGCCCGCTTTTCGTTATTGTTTGAGCCTTTGCTGCTAAATCAGAGGCCTGAGTATGAGACTCGGTTACTGTCACGCCTCGGATAATATCACATTTTGCAATTTCCCCGAGGGTGTGATATTAATCGAGTTTCACTGTATTTAAATTTAAAGAGAATATATAGCAGCTTACCATCTGTTGAGAGATTCAATCCAGTTCCACTCAAAGCTGAACAATCGATGGAAGAAAGCACTTTCTCAGCAACTGCTGCCCAATTTTTAATGCTTGTCAGTCTAAGAAAAAGAACAATAGTTTTGAATAAGCTGTGACATTAATTATCGGCATTAATTACCATAGCAGTACAAATACTGATACAGTCAACTCCGCCAATAACGGTGCGCTGGGGACTGTCCAAATTTAACCGTTAATGGCGAAATCCGGTATAGATAAACAATGAAAATGATGTGATCCTTTGTTTTATTGTAATATATCACAGCAGAAATCAGGTAACACATTACAGATAATTTTTGCGCAATTATCAGTTACGATTGATATACTACGTAATGGTTGTCTGTCGGAGAGATGAATGAGCCACGGACTCAATATCGCCCTGTAATGTCATCAGCTTCATTCTGCTGCTTTCTGCAATGGAAGCATGACTGTCCATGTGCAAGGAGATGACAGAATACGCGTTCATGACATCGAAGCTGAATCAATATCATGCAAACTGCTTTGGAGGGACTCAAAACCGATAATTGCGAATTAGTTGTCGTCTGGGGCCAGAATGAAAAACCGAAATAGACGAAAAACCGTTATTGGCGACACCGGTATTGGCGGATATATTTAGCAAAGGCAGACCGTAACAATCATTAGGAATTCAAAAATTCACCGCTATTGACGAAATTCCGGTAATGGCGGAACCGTTATTGGCGGAGTTGACTGTAATTGCATGGAATGAGCACCATAAGCCAAAAAAGAAATTCCGGTATGTTCTGTTTCTACTTTTTAAACTCTGAAATTTGTTACACTACATTTGACCATTACTGGTTTAATATGCAGCAAAGGAAAGAAAACCAAAGAATTGAAGATCTCAAACTCGAGCGGAATGATAATTGTACAACGAATAAAATATACAAAACCAACCTGTGTTTTATAGACAACAAAATTGAAGCATCTTCAAACAAAAGCAGTGATGCCTCTTCGACCGTGGTACAAGATGCCAGCTTATTCAACGTAATATCTGGTATCTGCAAAGAATGTGATAAATATCACTAATTAATACAAAATTATGACAAATGCAGTGCACGTGCAATCTTGATCTGTAACAGTCCAGGTAAGGTTCAGTTGTTTCTGACCATGCTGCAAGCAGAGGCGTCTATTCACAAGAATTGGAACATCTAATGCTCTTGTCGCTCAATTCAATAGGAACTTTTCCAAAGCTCATTCTCTATATATATTTCACAAGTGTCTGTCTGTATGTGTGTTTGTTTGTTTGTCTGTTCAAAACAAGGCACCTGCCACTCATTAGCAAGTACGATTTCCCGACCTTGGGAACAACATGGCCCTGATTGTGCACAGTTTTCAAAACACGCCGCACAGCTCGAATACTCAAACCAGGTCAAATTGGAACAATGCAAATTGGTGCAGAATCTAACGGAGCCATTTTTGAGAAGGTCACCTTGAAACCGAGCTATGTTTTTGCAAGTTTGACAAATTTTGATGAAATTATTGCTGTGGAATAGACAGCTTGAACTTCCCTTGCCTGCCTTTGCAAACAGCTGCACTCAAATAGTTCGAAAGGATCGATTTTAGTTTCTTGGGAGCCGTAGCTGAGCTGAGGAACAATGCGCAGCATTGCTGAGAGTAGCAGGTCAAACCAGCTATTTCTAATGTTTCTAAAGTTGATTTTACTATGTTCAGGTAGGAGATACTGGTTCATGGGCTGAAAGGAAAAACTGTGATTTGTGTCTGGACTAATTAGCCTCCGCCCAAATGCGAAGAAACGACGCTGGACGCAGCTGTGTTAGCAGCATGGACCAGCTAGTACTTGATTTAAAACAGCTACTCATATAGCTCACTATACGTGAACTAAAACAGCTACCAATGTCATTACATGGGAACTAAAATGGCTGTCAGATGTCATTTTGATTCTCTTAATCTGAGCAGCAAACACAAGGGCATATAAATGACAAGGCTCACCTGTCCAGAAGCCAACCTTGCAAGGTCCACGAATGCTTGTTGCTCATCCAGATGTTTCCCTGAGAAAAGAGATCTATTTACTACTGAGAAAATGCTAACATGTCTTAAATGCAAGCAGAATGTAATGTAAGGATCATTTTCATCATCCTAGCTCTCAGCAGAAAGCATTGTTTCATCGGTATTACCACAAATGATAAACATTTCCCAGATAACTAGCTACACCGAACTCACAATCTGCTTTCGAGGACGGAACAACAACTATATTGAATCAACTTGAGAGGCATGTCTAGGGCTGGATTAGAGAAAAAGTGGCTCCCAGATTTGTTTATAAATATACAATCAAAAGTATGAGCCTCATTACAACTGCTAGTTTGATGCTTAAGAAATAAGAATAATATTGAGACATTTGGATATGAAAAGGAGAGAAAGAACTAAACTTTTCAAAGAATCAAATGCTGTTCTAAAACTAAAGTAATAACTAACTCTAGGAAA
>OFHS01001564.1:3919-26763 GCA_900245855.1 Calvadosia cruxmelitensis
TACGCCCTATCGCAGTTAGCACTATGGTGTGAGTCTAACCTCACCTAAATTACATTTAGCTACATTTTGAGAATAAGGAAAATTCCTAACATCTAACATCGCAGGACTATTGTATTTAACTGTGCATAAACCAATCCCATGGAAGCCGAAACTCAACTTTCCTCCTTAAAACTGCAGTATTAGCACATTTCATGCACAAAATATTGAGTATAAGCCGAGGTACTGATTATTTGGTGCTAGAAATTCAGCGTATACACGGTAATGTACAGTGGGCCTATGTCATGGTTTATGAATTATTGTTATCATTCATTCTTAGTGGATGACTGGATGCTCAGCACCGACAAGGAATACAAACTCTACGTCTAGAATGAGGAATTATGTAAGGTGCTAGGTTATGTAGAGTGCTCAGAATTTTGTGGATAAAGTGCATCCTTGTTAATATCATTATGGTTTTGCAGCCAAATATTGTGATAATAAGCGAGTTGTGATATTGAGCTGGTAGGAAAAGTTGATTCTGACTGAGTTTAGTTCTCAAAGTGAAGTGATTTAACCGAGCGAACCTTAACAGGGTCACACTGTACCTCTGTATCCCAATGTGTGTAAGTTGTCCTCTGAATGTTTAACAGGATGCGGCTTAGACACGTGCATCATTTTCTGACCTCTATGCTAGGTGTTCTCACTTTCACACAGCTAAACTGGAGTGCAATATATACCCGCGGGTAGAGTTGTAGCGGGGTCCCCGCGGACCCCGTGAACCTCGCATCCTAAGCGGGGTTGGCGGGGATTTTTGCGGGGAATTACCCGCAACTTGATTTCCTGTAAACCCCGCTCTCCGCGTAGGTTTCCCTGCTTAATGCGGGAAAATTCTAATAATCGTTCATTCTTAGTAAAAATCATCCTGTTTTATTGTGCATTTGTGCTACACTTGATGCAAACGCAGTTTGGGGCAACGACAGGACATTGTATCACCGTAGATTCAGCACGGTATCAGCACAACACAAGAACATGAGAATGACGAGAGCACAACCACGGCATCTCTTTCGAATCGGTGTGAAAACTACTTGTTGTCGCCTCACTGTACAAGTGGATCACGCAATCTCCTTTATTATTTTCTTAGCGTAAACACTGGTGGTGTTTTGAGCAATGATCGACGAAACTAGTTTGCCAATGCGACCAGTTAAACCAAGGTCACTTAGAGCCAAACCATCGCATCAGTGTTGAGGTGTTACGATCACACAAGACGAGTTGTAATTCACAATGACGCAATACAGCAGAGAGTGATAAGACATTATCTTGCTAATAATGATTGAGGTACTAATATTTTTGTAAAGGAACTGCTGTCTGCCTTTGCTATCCGCTGTTGCAGTCTTTCAGAGACACGGCGAAAAGATTCCTATACCCGCGGGTGACTTACACGTACTAGCACGTGGCAGCTCTTTATTATGTATTGGCTAACTTTGGTGTTTTACTTGGCAATCAATTTTGCCATATGAAACGTCAATAGATTGTAAAGCCATTGCTCATTGTGTGAAATAAAATCATGCGCAACCGGCAGAGGGCCATCAAGCTAATTCATCATATCATCAAGTCAGATCTTATCATGGAGATATTAACCGAGCAAACATACGGTATCAATCCTAGCAAATTCTTTGCTACCTTGCAGTTAAATTGCTGATTGTTGCCTAGGTCAGTGTGGCAATGACGCAGTGTTGTTAGTTCAACGGAGCACTTTTCAATATACTGCAGCTTATAATTGTTCTCCATCGCTGCTGTCATTGATTGTCTAAAATGCAACCGTTACTATTCTCGCCTGTCGCCATGTCTTGGATACTGTCCCTCTCTTTGTCAGTTGCTGTTTTGCCTTAGTTGTGATTGGTTGTCACTTGGTCTTCGCCGCTGCTGTCATTGGACTGTTCAAAATGTAACCGTTAAGCTACTGTATGTCAGTATTACGTTGTTCAGCTCTATCTGTAAATTTTCAATTCTATACTAACTTATATACTTTTCTAAGATGTATTATGATGATGCCAATCCAATGTATTCCAATGTATCTGCTTAGTGAAAAAAGAATTAAGTTGCTTATCAGATATCAGAGTAAATGATGATGATTGTTTAAATCGATTGAATCAACAAAGCTGACAGTAGTTTTCTAGTTACTGTAATACAAGTCTCTTAAAATAAAATGAGCAAATCTCAAAACATTCTAACTTGTTTTACAAAACCAATGGGAAGCAGAAACATTAATTTAACATCCACGACGTCACATTTCCAAAATAAAAGCAATGTACCCTTGAAAAGACGGGACTACAGTCCCTAGCAACACACAATACTTCCAGTTATAGCAATGAACATCACAGCATGGTGATACGCATGTAGGCTACTTGGCTCACAGGCAGATTATTTGGTTTTTGGAAATTAAATTTGCCAACAGTTAGCAACGTTGAAATATCCAATTCAAGAACAATTATCGCAGCTGAACATAAAACAGAAACAAACTATTTTATAGTATATGGAGATGAAACATTTCTTGCTGATTTTCGAAGTGCTTTTAAAAGGGAAACACAGCGGGATGTTAAATAATATTACAGTAAATAAATTTAGCTAACTAACTCAGCATGCTACTAGAAAAATCAGGGATTCGGGGCTTTGCTGAGAAACAGTTCGTACAACAACAAATGCAGCCATAAAAACAGCACACATAATGGATATATAAAACTGTTAGCTGAGCTCTCATGGCAGTAAAATATAATACCTTGCGTTGAACTCCTGAAACAGGCCCTTCAAATTCATGATGAAAGCAGCTGAGCTGAATTTGTGAGGAGAGTCGGAGAGGTGAAAACAAAATTTTGTTTTGAGGAAATCTTCGACGAGGCTGCAAGACATCGTGCGAGGCTTTTTAAATAGGACGTCAATTTCAATTTTCGACATTTGATGCCTTGTGGCTTGTTTCATGTCCAATTCATGTTTTGTTTTTCATTTGCTTTAAATATGCTACTCATATAATATGTTTATAATTAGTTATTAATTATTTTATTTATTGCTTAAGAATAATATCTTAATTATGTTTATTCATTCCACCTACTTGTCCCACTATTGCTGTGATTAGGAACAGCATCATGAATTCATGACCACCGTGGACTGTCGTACTGACTAAGTTCTGACTACGTTGGGGAAATATAGTTGATGCATTTTTTCCATGGCGCGATGACACGGAGAAGAGGACCTATTTAGAAATGGAGAGCAGTGAACAAAAGCAAGAAATTAGTAAGTAATAAAAATAATAACCGAATTGGAATTAACTGTAAATGTTTTGTAGCAGACTGCAAACTTAGACCAAACAATGTTACAATGTTATAAATCCCAAACTCGCGTTTCTGTCCTTTTTACTGAGCTGTTTTTAACTGTTCATGCTTCAATCCTGGTCAGGAAAAGCCTCACCAAAGCTCCTCAGTGGAAAGTTCGTTTTTTGTACGCCAAATACTGCGCCAGGGAGTGTTGCTCTAGACTTACTGCGCCAGGGAGAAGATATTCGGTGCAACATACATGTTTTCCACTGGGGTCAAAGCTGTCGTCGCCATCACAATCTTAAACTTCGAGTCTTACATGAGCCATCTGCAAAACTTAGCCTAATCGTGCTTGTCTTGATTATGTAACCCAAGTTGGTCACTTTTCTGGGAGCAAGGCGATTTCAAAGTTTGTGTGAATAAGCCCAATGATTCAATAGTAATAATTCCTCGATTATAAATCGATGAAAATGTTAAATTATTAAAGTTTACTAAATAAGATAAAAGTAGATTCATAGGCTCAAAAGAAATACAGTCAACTCCGCCAATATGGTGCGCTGGGGGCCGTCCAAATTAAACCGTTATTGTTCAAAAACCGGTATACGCAGGGCCGGATTAGCCATTAGGCACAATAGGCCAATGCCTACAGCCCTTTCAGAGTGATAGGCCCTCCAAACTTTTGACGGTTTGTAATCTCCTTTGCATTCCTAATTTTATGGGAAAGGGAATTTAGGTTTCTGTGATTGAAATAGCGTAATTATACATTGACTCAGGAGCTATGAAACGCAGTATTTGTCAAGCATAAATCTGAAAATTCCAGGGAAAGGCCCCCGGAGCTCCCCTTTTGGAGCACCTTCGACGGCAATAGGCCCTTCGAGCAATTTGGCCTACGGCCCACTTTCTTCTAATCCGGCCCTGGGTATACGCAAAACTATGAAGATGACGCAATCCTTTGTTTTATAATAACAAGTATAGCAGCATATGTCAGCTAACACATTACAGATACTTATTACGCGATTGTTAGTTACAGTTGAAGTACAAGGTCGAGTTGTCTGTCAGAGAGACAAAAGAGCCACAGACTCAATTTCGCCCTGTAATGCTATCAGCTTCATTCTGCTGCTTTCTACAACCAAAGCATGACTGTCCAGTGTCCATGTATAAAGAGATGACAGCAAACGCGTTCATGACCTTAGAAGCCGTAGGTACATGTACCGTGTCCTTCGTCGTCAGAGTCAGGGCGAACATAAACCAAATAATATTTGTCCGCCCGTGATAATGAGTGTTCCACGGCAATCTCATCGATGGTTTGCACTCCTGCTATAGCAACTTTGTCATCAACAAGAACATAGTCGTCAAACTCAACGTTTTGGGGGAATTTTCGGGAAGGCCATTTAACTAACAATGTGGTCAAATTTGAATTTGTCTGACTTCAGCTCACAAGAAATTGAAGAATACTGCTGAATCGATATCGTGCAAATTGATTTGCAGGAACTCAAACTCCAGTATTGGCGACTAATTTGTGGTCTGGGGCCAGAATTAAACACCGAAATAGACAAAAACTGTTATTGGCGACACTGGTATTGGCGGATATATTTAGCTAAGGCAGACCACAACAATCATTGGGACTTCAAAAGTTCATCACTATTGACAGAATTCCGGTAATGGCGGAACCGTTTTTGGCAGAGTTGACTGTATTCTTTAATGATAAGAGAAGATTTCTTTAAGAAGACTTGCTATCCCTGCTTTAGCTCATGCGATATCAATTATATCAAGGCTGCAGTTAAGATAATAAAGAGCTTCAAGAATTTTTTCTGAAGGACCTATTTTAATCACGGACTTCTAAAACTTTTGACTGGAGAATTAGGTTACTTTTTCTTTTGCAAAAATTGCCAAACAATTGCATGTCTCTTAGATATTTCTGATTGCAGAAATTAATATGAAGGAGCACATAAATTGTAAGGTTGTAAAGTGAAACCTGTCTATAACGGTCACCTTTGAGACCTGAGAAAAATGACCATTATAGACAGGTGGCCGTTCTGTCCCAGGTAGATTTCTATAAAAGGTCTCATTTTGGGGTTATGAATAGTGGCCTTTATACAAAGGTGGCTGCTCTGTAGAGGTGGCCGCTAAAACAGGTTTGACTGTACAGGCATATACCACATGCAACGTCTTAAAAAAAAAACTCACTGGATGTGCTATTCAATGGTGGTCTATTTTGATAGGGCCTGTTGGAACTGGAGGACCCGAAGCAATAGGTTTACGTGTCCTTAATATGCCTATTGGATAATGCCGCTCTGCATCAGATTAAGCCACTGGCCTTCTTTCTCAGTTTTTGCGTGTATGGTATTAATCTGTTCTCATTCCTCTGCAGGCTATATTATTTCGGAATTTCTGGAGGTTGCGATTCATTCCATTTTACATTCTCAAAAGATATATCCAAGTGGCATCTTCAAAAAATGTCAGAAATACAAGGCAGTTGCTATGGTATATTTGATTGTTTGGTTTTTATTTCTTGTAGAAAGTAGGCTCTGTTTTTTTAGTTTTTAGGATTCTTATCTGATCTTACATATTAGCCTACAACCCTACACTTTTCATTATATTGTGTTTAGTTTATGTTTACAATTGTCTAAAAATGAGATTATGTCAACAGTCATGGAAGGAATAAGGAAACAAAATGCAGGCTGGTTGAAAATGAAAGAGAATTGATTATGTTTAAGCATTGCTAAAAGCTATTTGAATTCATTGTTAGACCTATATGGCGTGCACATATTTTTGGCCCCTCGTTTCCAAAAATAGATTAATGTGCTGTCTCCTGTAGAGTCCCTTAGCTGTGGGTACACTCTTGTTCCCTTGGAGATTTCGCAAGTCTTGACTCGTAGATTCATAACTATCAATGCAGTAACTTCCAAAAATTTGATTCCTGTTTCAGATGAGCACATACCCTAAGCTCACCGATTACATCTCCTGCGTTATATCTTCTCTCCAGCCATTAATTGCACAGGTGAGCTTGCAATCCGCCATATGCAGTCCCACGACATTTCGGTATATAAGTGAGTTGACCTCTGCCAAAGGTGAAGACGTCAGAAAATTGCTTTGTTTGAAACGCAATGAGCCGTACTCTTTACAATGATGGTCAATTTCAGGGATTGTTCTTGGCTGGAAAAAAGTGGTTGATTTCAGCTCAAAACCACGTGCCTAAAAACAAGTGTATCCCGTCATGCATTGGGACTGCGCTTGGTCCATTGGCCCATAAAAGATAATTTACCTGTTATATTATGGAAAACGTTCTAATTTATTTGATTTTTGTTTTTCATTTTTTACATAATCAGAAGGCTGGCACTTTCCAAGATGCTTATAATCTAATATGCTTCACTTGTTTCTGATGGTTCAAGTATCGCAGTAAAATTTATATTAACCAAATCTGATGAAAACGTTATTTGAAATGTATGACACTTTGCCTGACCCCCAAATATGAAAATTAACGTCTAAGAAATATGAAACTGAACTTAACTCTGATTCCATTCTGTAGAAGAAAGTCATACTTTTTAAACGTAATTTAGAAAAAAGGAATCTTATTTCTTTCTACTATCCAGCACAATTGATGTAACTGAGACTGCAATCGAAATTAAGAGATATCTAGACAGCCAAGCCCTTGGGAAGTCATGTTGTTTGAATCCTACACAGTCTAGTTTACGATGCTGTTTAAATGTCTTAATTTGCTGCTTTAGGCTATCATCTTCATCATTTGATACAGTGCTGTACGTTAAATGAACATCCCGTTCTTTGATCCGTTCGCTAATAACTTTGTCGCAAGAAGATTTAAAGGTTACGGCTATATACAATGTAGTGACCACTGACCAAAGAATAAACACATCCAGGCTGAGAGCTGCAGGTTCACAAACTAATATAATTATTCCATAGGAGCACAAGATTACTGCACAAGCGATCACTTGACATATAGAATTACATGGTAACCAATCAGGGCACTACAATACAATGCTAAAATCGTTACCGGTAAATTTGACAGAGCGATGTGTCCTATGTTGCCTAATATAGTTTAATATTGTAATGTGATGTCATCGATTGTAAATAAAACCCCGTTGTGATGACTTGATACTTTTGCTGAGATTGTCAATTCCATTTGCTTGTATTTGTGTTTTCCGTTCTGTATACCTATATATTGCTCCCTTGATTCTTGAGATTAGATTTGGCTAGACCAAGAATACTGCATGTTGCTTGTGTCTGATCCGTGTGTTTTACGACACACATTAAAATATGTACCTAATTGTTCAGGCAAACTCCTTTCGACGCATGAAGGATTGATTGTTTATCCAAATGTCAAGTTAATTGATTTATTGAATCAGCGAGACCACTCTGAATGGCGCAGTGGATTCATATCACGAATAGTGATATCAAATGACACTACCAGATGGAATGTTAAAATTAAGTTCAACATGGCATTTAAGTGACATAAAGGATGATCCAGCTTCACTGATTGACAGCCACGACCTAACGTAATACACCTTGTTTTTATCTGATATCTCTTTTATCATTTCAGAATGAAATTGAAGAAGTTTATGTCGAATTCTACAATCCAGTTGAGTACCTGCAACCATAAAACATTGATAAGAAAATAGGCTTGATAATAGTAGTATATACTGTCCTGTACATGAAGAGGCCATCCCTCTGCCAATTCACTTACTACATAAAGTTTATGATGAATTTAGATTAAAATTTTGATTATGTTAAAATTTATGATTCATTTCCTGTAATTAATTTAATTACGCCATAAATCACGGTCAGATGCGGCTGGCAAAGTAACACCAAAGAAAGACAAATCAACATTCAATACATCACCATACAATACCACCCTGTTGTGTCCTTGGCGGCGTATTTCGGTTGGCTTCCAGGTGATGCTTGAAACCACAGTTTGAAATGATGTTAGCAGAGACGGACCCAGATGAAGCATTTTTTTGCAGGGGATGAAAGCCTTGCCCTGCTCAAAGAGCCCTTGGTCGTGGGGCTTCAACAATATTTTGGTTGAATATTCGCCTTTCAATGATGTCTCTGAATGAATTTTCGTATAAACAATGCAAACTATACAATATTTCAGCCTTGTAAGCGAAAACAATAGCGAGATTGAATTGAGGAATATAGCTTCGTCTTCTTCTTCTTCTTGTGCCATAGCCGATGCGACTCTCGACAACTCACATTGTACATTTCAAAGTACAATTTCGCGCGGAATCCCAAATAGCTCTTAGAGATTTTAGGCCCGTGAAATGTTTGATTTTATTGAAGAACAGGGGTCTCTGTTCGCCTCTTGCTTGCTTCCTAGGAACTTTGCCGCTTAGGCAGAGGTCTTTGAGTTCGCCTTTCCTAATGACAGTACCCCATATGGCTTCCTATCTTGATCTAAAGGGATTGAGTCGGAAACCTGCCACATTATAGAGAACTAGAAATTCATTATCATCGTCTAGCTTGAATGCATTTCAACAATTTGTTGATGGAATAGGCAATGTTGTATGACCTCTTAAAGCAGCTTGTCTTTGTTACAGGTGTGGCATTTTTTACATTAAAATATTTGAGAGAATCTCATTCTCTTTCAGGACGATGTCTTAGTCCGGACTTATGTCTTTGAAGCTGCTATCAATTCAAACGGAACAAGGTTTGGTAGAGACATTTTGATAAAATATGTAGTACAGTGAAACCTCGTTAATATCACTATGATTTTCCAGTCAAAAATTGTGGTAATAAGCGGGTCGTGATATTAAGCGGGTTAAAATAGTTGATTTTGACAGAGCTTGGTTCTCAGAGTGAAGTGATATTAAGCGGGTTGTGACATTAACCGAGGTGATATTAACGGGGTTACACTGTACAGTTGTTTTCGCTAGGAATGACCGGGGTAATACATTTATTTGCCAGTCAAATATTTTCTCTATTGATTATAAAATTTGACTAATTGACTAAGTTTTAATTTTGTTGCCAAGTTTGAGTATGTGACACGTCGTGAACTCTGAGTGCGTTTTCTAGATCTGTTGAGAGTAATGAAGCTACTATTTATTACTACTACCGGTAATGTACAATCAAACCTGTATTAGCGGTCACCCAATAGAAAGCTTTATAGAAATAGAAACATAGAAATCAACCTAGACAGAAAGGTCAGCTGCCTATAAAGGTCATTTTTCTCAGGTCCCAGAGGTTACCATTCTAGACAGGTTTCACTGTAATACAATAATGTTAGTGGATTCGGGATAACCAGAAGGAAACGCGAGGAGGTAAAGCGAGACAACGAATCAGACTTGTGTTCTTGACTCAGTCAACTTGCTCTAAGTTAATATGTAAACGACGCTGGTTAAAGATGTGTTATTTTACGTAACATGATGACGTCAGACTACAGCGCATACATTTTTAAACTTATGTCAACCTTTTTAACAGCCGAAACCTATCCTTGAAACCGACAGTTGTAAATGACAACTACGGATGAATGCACTCCCAAAGATTGAGTTATCAAACTGTTGAGGAAGCCTTGGTATCAGAATTTCCTTGTGCCCTGCGATCCCACAATGCACCAGAGATTCTAATTCCTCCTTTTCACGTCAAGGATATTTCCAGTTTGTTTGGCGCTGCTTAGTTTGGACAACTGTAGTACCATGTTCCAACTATATTCTGATGTTGACATTTTGCTTGTATTTGCTGCAGTTTATCGCAAGATTTCTTGTTTCAAACCGAGCTGCAATTTCGTGGCTTCCTCATCAAGCTTGCTTCTCAAGAGCCACTCAAGGGATTTGCTCTGACAGGTAGAAAGTATCTCCAACTTTGTTACAAGTTGGTTCTGTTTGTGTTGTCATGGAAGCAGCCCATTACATCATCTAAATGCAACATTCTTGCTTTTGCTTTGAAAATGTGATCACAAAGTAGGATGGAGTACAGTTCAACCTATCTTAAGTGACCACCTGTGCCAAAAGACCGCTGATATTAACAGAAACCCTCCAGATTTTTCCTTGAAGGTTCAAATCATTCCATTTTTCTGTACGAAGAGTACACCTTTATTTAGAGCAGGGATGTGACGTAACTAGTTACAAAACAAAAGTAACTAGTTACTTGAAAAGTTACTTTTTCTAGTAACTTTTCAGATAACTAGTTACTTTGTGCAAAAAGTAAGTTGTAACGCAAGAAGTAACTTTTACAGGTTACTTGCTGAAATTTAATTTTAAAGTTAAGTTACTTTTTCAGTTTTCAATTCAATCTGGTTGATAATTTCTGAATTCAAAACATGCTTCTGAAAGCTCAATGTTTTGTAGTATAATGTATAGCAAACAAAAATTATTTGTAATTTTTCATTTGAGCACCAACCAACATAAAATGACCCTTGCAACATTTGGTTGGACCTTTAATTTCGAAGAAAGTAGCTTTGAAAGTAACTGTAACTAGTTACTTCTTGTGGAGAAGCAACTAGTAACTTTGGAAAGTTGCTTTTGAGGATGAGTAACTTTACAAGTAACTAGTAACTTTCCATACAATGTAACTGTAACTTTAACTAATTACTTTTAAAAAGTAACTGTCACAACCCTGATTGAGAGACCACCTGTACTAAGAGACCACTTTGTTAAGAGATCACCTGATCATGTGGGTGGTTGACCAAGTTCAAGGCAAGTTTGAATTAATGAGAAACATATGTTGTATCAGAGTCACAACACTGCAGTCCTAATTGATAAACTTGCTGGGTGACTGTAACCCTGACTATGCATTTGGATTGGTTGTCATTTATCAAAGAAAAAAACGTATCCAGGAATAATGATTAAATTGCCTATCCATGTGTCTGTATTGGTTGAGACCATGTTGTTGCACTGATTACAACTCACAAGGGGCTTAATGTACCGTATCATGCCGTGCTGTTCAATTTCCTCCAGCAGAGGTGGTTCGAAATGTGCAATCAATAGTTCTATAGAAGGGAGCCAGTCCTTTTAAAAGTGGCGGAACTCATAAAAAATCCCCCTCCGTGCCTCCACTTTTCATCCAAAAGTGTCTCTGCCTCCTTTTGCAGCAGCTAAAAAGCACATTTCATCCACTTTACTACGTTTAGGTATTTGTATCCTGTTGTACTATTGTTTTTATATGTTTTCATGAGTGAATAGATAACAATCATGATGTTGAGTGTAGCTACTGGTACTTCTGTTTTGAGTGCAAGATGTTATGAGTTATGACAAGACATACTCTTCTTTGACTTTGAACAGTCATTAGCTTTTCAGTGGAGAACGTGAGTCCTTGAATGTCTGCTGTTGTAACACCATTGAACCAGGAATCAGGATACCCAATTGCATTATTATGTTTAATCACGGTCAAAGTGGTTGAATTCTCATCTCAGTTGATTGAGACCTCAGAAACCAAGCATTTAGGATAATAACGAGACAGTTAACAAAGGCAATAGCATTTGATGGGTGGGCGTACCGGTATGTGGTTTCAAACAAGAATAAGTACCGAGTGTAGGTCCTGGATAACGTTTTGCATTCTCGTCGATCTGTTTTGATGCCTGTTTTGCAATAGGTTGTCGCTTTCAAATCAAAGCCAAATGCAAACGGCAGAGCTTGGATACCATGAATGATCGAATGGGATTTCAGGTATGCGGAGAATCATGACCCATTTGTGTACACCAATAAATACAGTGTTACCCTAACCAAGCACTTTAGTTCTGTGTTGTCCATAGACTGTAATTTTTCTTTGTTAGCCAGCTGTTCTATCCTTCAAGATTGAAGTCTGGAATTTGATTTACAGTGAAACCTGTCTATAATTGCGACCTTTGCGACCTAAGGAAAATAGCCTTTATAGACAGGTGGCCTTTCTGTCCATGTTGATTTTTATAGAAAGTGTCATTCTGGGGTTATGTAGGGTGGCCTTTGTACACAGGTGGCTGCTCTATAGAGGTGACCGCTGATATAGGTTGGACTTTACTGGATGGTTTTTGTTGATCTTCTTCATTGTTTTTGTCACGGCAGGAGTTCCCTTGGATCATAGAGGATAAGGGGAGTGACAGGGGTTGTCCCTCTGATGCAATGTCACGTGCGATTGTTCCAATCAAGGCATGTCACCAAGGCCCGTTCAAGGTATGGCGAGACAGCTGTTCATATTCAGCAACATTTCACTGCACACCACTAAATTGCACCAATACCCATTACCCACTGCCCTTCTTGTTATGACGATTTTACTCTGGAATTATTCTTGCTTTGTGGGAGCTGCCTTGTTCTTTCATTGTATCGATTATGAATTGAAATAACTAGAATAATCCAATCCAATAGATCTTCTGAAAGCTGACTCCCAACGACCGCTTGTATGTCTCTCACTGTTGCTCTCCATTGGCGTCTATCAGCAGCCACATCCAAAGTGTTTTTTGTCCAGGTGTTCACCCAAGTTTCTTTGTGGCATTTGAGGCAGTTTAACAACTGCTTTAATAGCTAGAATAATAACAATATGTAATAATAACAATACAAGTAACGAGTTACTATGTGGAAAAAGTAACTTGTAACTGTAGCTAGTTAAATTTTGTGGGTAAAACTAATGACTTTTACAAGTTACTTGCTGAAATTTGAAGTAAAAGTCAAGTTACTTTTTCACTTTTCTATTCAATTTGGTTGTTCATTTTCTAACTTAAAGCATGCTTCCGAGGGTTAAATTTTTACGCAACATAATTTTAAAGCAAGCAAAAATCATGTGTACTCTGCCATCCTGAACAACAAGTTTCACAAAATGGAACTTGCGACACTTTCTCTGATCTTTAGTTTTGAAAAAACTAACTTCAGAAGTAACTGCAATTAGTTAGTTCTTGTGGAGAAGTAAGTAGTAGCTCTAGAAAGTTACTTTTGAGGATGAATAACTTTCGAAAGTAGCTAATTCCTTTCTCAGTAATATAACTGTGACTGTAACTAGTCACTTTTAAAAATTAACTGACCCAACCCTGGCTATGTGAAATATTCCCTGCCGTGATATCCCCAAAATCGTCACCCAGCTCTTCCCGTGTTTGCAAAATGGAGTTACTTTGCTGCAGCGAGAAAGTATCAAATTGTAACATGTGAGAAAGTTATGTTGCTCATTCCCTTCTTATTTGAATCTATTTTCTATCACCGCGAAGATAATGATTCATACGTCATCTGTATCGCTCCACATCATTGTTTCAAATGAAATAAATTAAGATAAATTTGCATTAAGCATCAGCAAACTTGAAAGAAGGCTAGACGGGACAGCAGCTACGAAGTACCTAATTAGCGACAAGGGTGTTGTAAACAGAAAGAGCGTAGTTTTCTTGGATAACGAATGATGCGTGCTCCCATTGCCGGTCTCATCTTTGAGCCTGATTTTAAATAGTTTTGAGTTTCTGCTCCTGATCCTGTGTGATATTTGGACAATGTTATTCATCATGGGGTTTACCATCAGTGATGTCTTCAGCTGTTCTAACGATCTTCTGGATGGCGTCTTTGTTTTATTGCTTTGTATTATTGAGTTTGCTTTAGTTTTTCCTGCGAATAGCCCCATGTAGTCCATTCTCTGCCATTCTAGCTGATAAGCTGCACGATTAAACACTATCTCGATACCGTTACAAAGTGACAAAAATAGACACAAATACTGTACTTACTTTAGATTGTTCCTTTCGAGAATGAGTTACTGATGAAAGTAACTAGTTCCTTCTAACCAATGTAACTGTACCTAGTTACATTGAAACCTGTCTATAATGGTCACCTTTGGGACCTCAGGCAAATGACCTTTATAGACAGGTGGCCGTTCTGTCCAGGTTGATTTCTATAAAAATGGTCATTTTGGGGTTATGAAGAGATCCCGTTAATATCACCTCGGCTTATAGCGTGAACCGCTTAATGTCACTTCACTCTTAGAACCAAGCTCTATCAGAATCAGCTATTTTCAACCCGCTTAATGTCACTATCCGCTTATTATCACGATTTTTGATTGGAAAACCATATACGGAGTTACACTGTAGTTCGAATTTAAGTCGATGGGTGCCCTCCTTCAACGGCGAGAGAAGCAAGGAGGAATAGGCTCGCGTACGGGGCCGCACTTTTCGGTTAGGAACAATTATTCTTTTAGCTCCGGTTCATTGTTCTTAAATTTCCGAGATTTTGGATTTGTTCTTGACAGTTTCACACCTCGATTCCACAGTGATGTTTAACATAAGTGCGGCTGAAGGCGAATGAAATCAGGCTAAGTGTTTCACACTATGGATATCCAAAACCCATTTGTAGTCAAACATTTTACTTGCGAGAGCACTATTTACGATGTAAGCGGTATACACTGTATAGTATTCACTGTGACTGCCTTCTGATTTAGTTTGAATTGAGAAATGCGTTTGATATTGTCATATTAATTATACGTTCGTCGATTATAATGATTTCTGTATTTCTTTCTCGGCAGCTTCAGTGCTATTTGATGGAACAGCGGCCATTGGACGACGAATGAAAGACACATGGATGTGCGCATGTGGATGGCCACAACAACAGACATACTATGATGGCTACTATATTACTATGGACTATTTACAATGCGTTGTTATCGGCTGGGACCCACAGAAGAAGGAGGGTTTGCATGTGGTTCAGTGTTGCGTGTTCCTGAGGAAGAGTGCCAGACTGCATTGGATCCATTTGTCGATCTTATCGCCACAGGGCAGGCTGAGTTGGGCCACGACCCGTTCACGATCGATGGACGAGTAGATTGGCACGCCGATGACCTGCTGCGACGAGTAAGGCTCAGGCTGATCCTGGAAGACACAGTGACACTCTGACAACCTACTATAATGACACAATACCATGACGACGGTCTCGATTCCGATGAGCCTTGTTCCTACCTTTGGTATCCAAGCAACCGTGCATGTGGGTACTTCCGAGATTGTCGGTGAGTCGACTTGGTTATCGTACAACGCCTTCCCGTCGAATTGTCCACCCTCCAGCTGCAGCCTGCCGATCTGTTGGCAGAGGAACAAGGGGATATGTAAATATCAGCTACGAACATGACATTGCGTTTTGAAAAATTCAAACAAATGATCATGCACATCACCTTGACAACAAGCTTGGATTTTGACACACTGTCTGTCTTCCACGTGGCGACCATTTTCAAGTTGTCCATTGGCTGCTTGCTGGCTCTGAAAGGAGATGCACTCGTCATAGCACAAAGGTCACGTGATGAAATATATATATATATCACGTGACTCGGTTTCATTCCACTGACCGTGCCGTCTGCTGTCTGAGAGCATTGAGGAAGGTGTCCGGATGGAAAAGGTCTGCGAGGTCAACTACGTCATTGAGCAGCGTGCGTTTGTCGACCTTGTCAATCCACTTGGACAGTGTCAATGTCTTTGCCATGAACGACTTGATCCATTCGCTTGGGTCCAATGATCCTCCGTCCCATAACGATTGCCATGCGTCGGGTACTTCGTGTCTCATCAGTGCTTCGGCCAATTGTTGAACGACGGGGGTCAACAGTTGAGCACCCTTGATGACTTTAGCCATGGACGACAACGAAGAGTGGATTGTCTGAACTCCTTTGACGGCGTTGTAATATTCCAAATGGACAAAGGAGCTAAGGGGAGACTCGTCGCCCTTGACAACAGGAACTGACACTCGCACTTGTAACAATTTGGAGCCCTGGAGATGAAAATAAACCACGTGTCAATCTAGGAAGGCGCTTATTGATTTCTTTAAACCGTCTTCTTGTTGTTCGTTGTGTGTCTTATGTCTATCAAGCAGATCAGTCCGACACCACACGGGGAATGGGTAGGAACCCACCTGGTTGAGTTTCTTCCACAAATTCAACATGGGACTTAGCTCAGCCGCCCACTTCTCTTTGTCGAACTTCTGAGCTGCTTCTGTCGATCGCATCAATGTGCGGAGCTGACTGACAACCTATGACAGGGAACGATGGAGCAACGCCAATGTCATATGCAAGATAGACAGATACACACACAGACGGTACCAAGTGACAAACAAACAGACAGACAAGCAGACAGTACCAAGTTACAAACTATCAGACGGAATAGAAGAAATACCTTGCTGCTTGATAATCGTTGCGTTGATCGGTCGATGTTTAGTGGCAGACCAAATGAGCTCGGTTGATCCTCATCGGGAAGTGATGAAGCGGAATCCAGTAATTCCTGAGAGCAATACGAAAGACAATGCGATACCGATCATCGTAAATAACTACAGTCAAACCTGTATTAGTGGCCACCGCTATAGAGCAGCCACCTGTGTATAAAGATCTTCATAACCCTAAAATGATCCTTTCTATAGAAATCAACCCAGACAGAAAGACATGGATGCTATCTCAGCGTATCTCACAATAATTATTTCAAGAGTTCTGATCTTAACTTCAGAGCGAAATGCAAAGCAATAAACCACGTACCCTATGATTGCATGAACTTGGAAATCGAAGTTGATTGGGGAGACTGGGAACTGCACCACGTGACTAAAAAGATCAACAACAACGGATTACGATATTAGGCTTCGTCAAAGTAAACTCAAATACTTAGTCATGTTAATGATTTGATACTTACGCCTCCCGACAGCGAGCCATCTGAGAAGTACTGCTTTATGTAAGAAGATAAGACTCGCACGTCAAAGTTGTTGTCGATTCGTCCGCCGTAAATTGCATTCTCGAATATACCATGCACGAATTTCCATTTAACATTGCCTCGACCTGGGAAAAGAGAGAGCATTATCGGGTCAGACCTACCTGTGCTAAGCGACCAACAAAGGAAGGGACAAATTGGTCAACAACAAGATATTGGTCATGTACAGCAAGCGGATGCTGAGGCGTTTTTGTTTGTTTGTTTTTTCATTAGCTGCTAGAGACAGACACTTTTTGGATAAACGGTTGAGGTAAGTAGGAGACGTTTTTACTAGTTCCACCACCCTCATTAAGAGGGTTGGCTCCCTTGCCTTGCACGGTTGCACCGATGATAATTGTGCAACACCGCGCGATACATTAAGCCCCTCGCCAGCAGGGTAGCAACATAGTCCAAGCTGCAGGTACTGCTGGGATTCGAAGCCCGCACCCGGGAAAAGAAAGACAGCGTTCCTGCCACTCGACCATCAAGCCCTGGGGCGTCGTGTGGTAGGTGCTCGTATAGCGAAGGTGGTCTCAAAAGCAGGTTTCATTGTAATGCTGTTGCTAATCAGTCGTTTAGTGCGAAATACAAATGACACCACAGTCAACAAACATTGCTTATGATGAGTTAGTACTTCATAGCCAACGTCTCCACTTGGAAGATTAAAGCTTTATTTTTAATTGTATTTATTTACCTGTACGCTGAAACAGACGATCAATGACTTCAGATGCAGCTCGCAAATCAGCCAAAGAGAACTCATAGAACTTCGTCCAGCCCTGCAAGATTAACGTCAAAGTATGAAACAGTGCACATCGCTTATAAGCAAATCGGATAAATGGAAGATGTACTCACATGGCAAACATTCACGAAATCCTAGATTACAAGCCCACTTCATTCCTAAGTCGGACATACAGCCTTATGCTGAATCCGCTAATTTGTAATGAAAAGGTCCTGCGCATATTATTCTGTACGCTGCTTGCATTATATTGGCTGACAGGCATGATTGGAAATCTAGACCAAACCCTCTGTTATTTCTTTCTGAAATAGCACGATCAACCTTCCTTTAATACGCACTACCCTTACGTCATGGTGCCGGCAAGCGTTAGAAGGAAGAAGTGTCTCAAACCTGCGGAATATAGTTGCGTCTCTCTTGGACGATGGCGTGGAACAGAGCCAACATGAAGAGAGACTGGGAGCGAGTCACAGAGTTCGTCTTGGCGATGAATTCGGGCGTCCATTGATCTAACGAGCGTTGCATGTTCTTCTTTACACCTGGAGGTGCCTGAAGAATAAGCATTATAAACGATATTGTAATAATATAGCACTCGTTCAAAATTACGTCATCGTGTCAATTTCTACGGACAAACAAGACTTCTTTGCCCTTCAATCCCAAATTTCCTGTTTATCTTCTAGTGAAATGTATTTCCAACCGAGGAGGGAATTCCAGCTCTGGAGGGCAAAGGAAATTTTTGTCCATAGAAATTGACACGATGACGCAATTTGGAATGAGTGCTATTGGTGGGAAGGTGTAGAACGGTACATGATTATGGGAAGGGTTTACTTGATGACCTGTTCTTACCTCGTATGTGACTTTCAAACTGGACTGCAGCAGAACCGTGGGGAATTTCCCGTGGACTTCGGCAGTTAGCCACAACCGGAACGACTCATGCGGCTGCAGCGAATTGAGCGTCTAAGTAAAGCAAATAGCAAACACCTTGAATGAAATACAGATCGTATAAGCAGGAAGGCACTGGATGTTGGACAACAAATGTTTCATATCACACACAACTCAATATGCGAAACTACTTGAAGTGTTCCGAATCCTGTAAGGCATACAATATGTTAAACATTAAATTGGTCATCATTCTGCAAATCAGGTATGTCTGTCTGTCTGTCTTTCTGTCTGCCTGCTATGAAGCCCCTATTGTAAGTACATAATACTTCGCATGTCATTCTCAGTCACTTTCTTATAGCATAACTGAACCGCACCTTCTCTAGATCTGGTAGCCATGCGGTGACCAAGTGCAAATTCTTCAGGCATAGCCAATGGCCGTTTTCACATGATGACCTCAAAAGGTCAAGAGCCACATCCGCTTGACCTTGACCCATGGCGACCTGTAGAAAGGCATGCAGCAAACAAAACACTGAAAAGCAATCCTGTAATAGCTTTATTGACAAAAATACTCGCATGAGACGCCGTAATTTTATCGGATCAAGTGAACTTCGGATAAAATCAAACGATGTTCAACCAACAAAACAGTTAAATACATAATAGTCCTACAAATAAATCAACAAACAAACGAGTGGTAATTAATAGTACAATACAATCAATCAATCAATGAATCAATTAATAATGAAATAATAAATCAATCAATTAATCAAAGAATAATGTTATCCTCAAATTCCGACTGATCTAACAAATGAGGCTATTTCAGCGTATGTCAAATTCACAGGGTGAGATACTGTATGGAGGGATCTTGATCCTCGAAGGCATAGGACTGCTGAGCAAATCAGTGAAAACGACAGAATCGTACGTAGCAACAAAACAGTTGAAAGTACATAATTATCTTAAATACCATAATTATGTCAATTAGTTTAACCGTGCGGCAATAATGTAGCTAATAAATTCAAGATGGGGCATGATGAGTATGGCCTCCTACCTCGTGATAAGCGTCAGCACCGGCGGTCTTCGTGGCAAATTCACGCAGCTCCTGCAACGAAGAATCAACCGTATAATTATCAATTTATTATATCGGATATTAAGCGATGCATTACCACCTCACACAGCTCGATGTGAAAGTTATCTACCCCTGTCAATAACACTGTGCCAAACTCGTTTGGCTACCGCGTGATATCGATTTGGAACTCTTTACCTGAAGAAGCTGTTACTTCTTCGTCATTGGTCGTATTTAAACATCGCCTGCTGGCAGTAAGTTTAACCAGATTTTGTAAGTGTTATAAATACTAGGCTGCAAATTAGTGAAAGTTGTATTACTTTCCTGTGCTTGCCCGTCAAAATGTATCATAGATTTGAAAATTTTGACAAAAATATCAAATCAAATCAAATCAAGTCAAATCTTCAGTACTGACACAAAACAGAAATATTCACTTGTGTTGGCCAGTGGGCACCACTATAGAACAGTGACTGAGCAAGTTCAGATTACTACAAAACATAAACATATACTGATTAGGTAATACAATGCTTCCAAATTCAACGTTTGTAAAACCAACAGCTGAAATTAAGTTTTAACGGGAAGTGTAATTTTGCATAACCGTTCAAGAAGCAATTTCTAAATCATCGGACTTCGTCTAAGGTTGAAACACAACTTGCTTCTTAATTTGGTACTTCAAACTGAGATGTAAAATCAGAGCACATTAAACATTAAACCCAGTGCTATATCCCTTACCTGCGATGGATCAGCCCCAGGTGATATAATCACCAGAATGGGTTGCTTAGCATGCGATTCAGCGTAGACATGCTTCAAATTAGCCGACGATGGAGCGAGTGTCTTCAATCCTAAAACAAACCCCCAAAAAGTCGAATCCGATTGTCGCAAGTGGAAATTTTATCGAATGAATGAATAGTCAATAAAGCTGGCATGATTTTCATTAGTAGCGACACAGTTGAAGTAGCATTGGATTAAATATCTCATTAAATGAAACAGAATATGGCGCGGATTCTACAGTTATTCGGATTCAATGAAAAATACTCCATAATGCCTGTATACCACCACAGCCCTGTATTAGCGGCCACCTCTACAGAGCAGCCACCTGTGTATCAAGGCCACTCTTCATGACCCTAAAATGACACTTTCTATAGAAATCAACCTGGACAGAAAGTTCACCTGTCTATAAAGGACATTTTCCTCAGGTCCAAAAGGCGACATGTTTCACTGTAGAATTATAGGTGAAGTATTATTGAACTACATCGAATTTACAGGCGAGATAGAATATTAACTATCTTCTAGTAATGACCACAGGTGACATAATTACATTGTTCAATAGAGCTGTAACTGAAGTTACATGCGAGAGCAACGTTAGACCGCGGCGGTACAGTGAAACCTGTCTAAAATGGTCACCTTTGGGACATGAGGTAAATTATCTTTATAGACAGGTGGCCTTTCTTTCCAGGTTGGTTTCTATAGAAAGTGTCATTTTGAGGTTATCAAGAGTGGTCTTTATACAAAGGTGGCTGCTTTATAGAGGTGGCCGCTAATGTAATATTGACTGTAGCTGGAATCCACTGAACTGTAGTAATTGCACGTACCTAGGGCTTGAGCAGCGAACAATGTCATTGCCGAGTGCAATCGATCAGGACGCACGCACTTGACGACCATAAGCTACAATAAATCCATTAATCATTAATAACAAGACAGGCAATTAGTAGCAAACCAGTAATGATGTAGATTGAAATAAACTGACTCTGGCTGCTTAAATAGACACAGTCGCCGATGTACGGTATGGCCTGAGTGAAAATGAAGTCCGGCTGCGATATTCTTTGCATTTATCCTAATGCTAAATCATTTCCGTTCCGATGTCCGTTTTCTCAAGACAGTTTGCATCAAACGAGTTCCACACATGCCTTGTTAAATTGCTTGTATATAAGCGAAATTTATCCGATCTACTCTAATATTGGGAAATTGCAGACAAATGGTCGCTGTACACAGGTCAATATTGACACGCGGCGTTGGACTCTTGAAAAGTTTTATCATGGCATGAAGAACCCTCATGCAGCACGGTCTCACATACACTGAAAACATATTTTCTAGCCAAGAATTGTTTCGCTTTGTTTCGTGTGATGTATTCTTAATTGCCATGCATTTGACATCTAGAATTGAGTCAAACACTGTTCCCTTTTCAACTTCTAACCTGTTGGAAAGGACTGAGATTCTTCGCCACGGAAGTTGGAAACTCTTTCTCGCAGGCAGAACTCTTCGAAAAACCATCCCATAGACTGTCGTTGGAGAGATCAAGACTGCCATACAGCTTAGGGAATGAATTCTGAGGGTAAAGAGCAAGAGAACAACCCAAATAATGATCAGAAGCTATGATAATTCTAAACAACATCCAAAACAATTAATCAAAACCATCTGCTTGCAACTCGAGGACATCGTAAGCAGTTTACATGCAAGATATCTCGCACAGATGCCCATCACCGTTTCTTTTTCCAATGGACAATAAGGATTTAGAACAATCTTCCAGAGAGTGTCGTATATAGTGACAAGAACATTGCACCAATTCAAATCAGAGTTATCTCGTAGTAATTTGGAACAGTTTTTATAGACATAATTTATTCATTTTAATGTCTATTGCCAAATAAGTATACAATTGCCGATGTATTAACTTACGCCACTTGTCCGTGGAGCGTAAGAGCTATGTACTGTATATAGCCTGCTGCATGTGAACGCTTTGTTTTCACTTTTGTTGAATAAAGACACATACATATATGTAATGTTCTCCTTGATAATTGACTCAAATGAGAACAAGTAGGTTCTTGCTCAAACTTCAAGATATAATATCAGTAATCAAATGGTTGCTCCATCAACATTGTCTAACACACCTCTGGGGTAAACTGATGGCGCAGTTAGTTTTATCGGCATGAAACGGAGGCTACATACAAGAGAGGCTGATTCGTTAATATTATACCAATATACACTCATTCAAGGCCTTAGAAAAAGCCCAGTAGTAATTAACAAAGAACTCCTTCTTCCTGTATTTCAAGTAACCACCTTGCTATCAAGAGAGACTACGAATTCTCGACCTACAATCACTTCAGCTTGATTTAAATATGACTGATCGCAATACAGTGAAACCTCGTTAATATCACTATGATTTTCCAGTCAAAATTCGTGATAACAAGCGGATCGTGATATTAAGCGGGTTAAAATAGTTGATTTTGACATAGCTTGGTTCTCAAACTGAAGTGACATTAAGCGGGTTGTGATATTAACCGAGGTGAT
>OFHS01001565.1:0-26748 GCA_900245855.1 Calvadosia cruxmelitensis
CGAATTAATGCGTACAGTACAAACTCTCTTAATCGATTCCTGAATAAGCACAATTCCAAATACAGTACAACCCGTTTAAGCGGAAATCGCATAACCGAAAAACCCGTTTATCTGCAAACAATTTGCTATGTACCGAATTAATGCGTACAGTACAAACTCTCTTAACCGATATCGTTGGCAAATTACTATTGCGCTTAAGCGGGTTACACTGTAGTGTAGAACAATACTTCATAATGTCTCACAGCAGTAAGCTGTTCTGGCTGTCAAATTTAATTTTCTTCGCCTACTTTAATAAGGTCATAAGGTAAGAAAAAGTGGAAGAACAAACGGTTATCTTCTTTATGAAACATCTCATTTGATCTAGAGTGCTGCAAACATAGCTTTCTCTTGCAAAGCAAGATGAACAAATTGTTCATACTGAAAGCTGAATACCGAAACAACTAAAAATAAAAAAGTCGATAACTTAAAGAGTTCAAGTTAGAAAATCACGCATAAGCATGTTACCTGTGCGAAACGAGACATGGGACTTGATATAGGTGCTCCGCAGGTTGAGAACTCTTTTAGCAAGGTACATATCACTTCCGCAGGGAAATATCCTTTAATCAATGATCTTCGACAATCCTTCGTTCTCGAGCATTGATGAAAACATTCAAGATCCGAGGAGACTTCTCATTCATCAAGCAAGTCAGCCTGGCAATAAAGGTGTATTAAATCTGTTGGTGTGATTTTGTTCCTCGTAAATTGTCTGCAATATCCGGTAGAAAGAAGGACCAGACATAGGAGAATAGTCACAGTTCTCTTGAATGAAAACATTGCTGGCTAAAAAGGGGAGATATCCTCTTCAAAATTGAAGCTTGCCTGCACGCATTACAATGCTGGGATAGTGAATGCCGTGCTAAAGCTGCAAAGTTAACTTTCTAATAAATATTACATAGCTCCTAGTTGATTCATCATTTAGTTGGCATGCAGGAATGTAGAAGGAAGCGTTGAAGAAACATAGAAAACCAATATCAACTCCGTTACTACATTGTTGTTTCTTCCTCCCACCTGTCCATATTTTATGGAGAGTCTGGAACGCTATTCACATCCGATTGAAGAAGATCGTCGAAATCCGCATTGCGGATTGTTTACTAATATCATTGCTTAGTAACCGATGCTAAAGAATTGCGCAAGACACGTTTTTGCAATATCAGATCAAACAGGGCCATTATCTGTTCAGATAAACTGGTATCAGTTGGGGCAGTACATGTGTTAGCACTGCGTCAATGTAAAGAAGGCCTTGCCAGGTGAATCACATGATCGCTCGCGCATGTTCACTTCATTTGAAATGCCGTCGATTGATTGATTTCGTGTAGCGTGACGTCGATCGCGTCACCTGCAGCCTCTTTTTTACACACGTTTAGCATGAACGCCATTTTACATCGCTCTCCAGATCTGCGCCTTTGCAGGCTTTGCCTTTGCAATGTCATCTTGCTCCTCGTTTCATCCTCCTACCCTCAAAGAGCTGATGAAGAGCAGCTGTTCATAAGTAAATGGGCTTGCAAGGTCACATTATTTCCTTCTTCATTCATTTTGGTCTTAGATTTGAATTCTAATATGAAACATCCTCAATCCATTTCTACGACGAGTAGTAAATTTGTTTCTCTCATCCTTAGATTTACACTTGAAACAATTTCGCTATTTGCATCAGTCGATCATACTCTATGGGAAATTACCCTAGAATGTAACTTGCTGAATTACGGGAATATGAAGTAATACAATCGCCTTCAGGCTGAAATTCCTCTACAACTTCAAGTTGAGGCTGAAGCCGTTCATTCTAAAGACATAATTATTCGAATAATATTTCTTCACTCTCCCTGTCAGTCTCTGCTGCAGTATGTTAATTTTGGTAAACGAGAAATTCTGTCATATGTTTAAATGCTTATAAGCAGTTTCACCCGCCCTTTGGTGTGATAAATCTGAAATTTCTTGTTTCCAAAGACTAGAGAAACGGCGTAAGGCGTAAACCTACATTCACGAAGAATACGTTTCTCCCCAACCATCCACGTATGCTGGCCTGCATTGTCTTTTCTCTCTGATCAGATGGCAAGTCTACACATTCAAACTCACAGATATGGAGCATCTGTTCATGACCTGTTCATATAAGCGTTTTAAAAAGTCGCTTTAAAAAATTGCACAGTGAGATTATTGCGCATGATGTTCTTGAGTGTAATGTTGTTTGTAAAATACTTCGTACTTAGGTTCTTGATGACAGTCATTTAGCCGTTATGTGAAAATAGAAACACGTGCAAGGCCTGAATGAAAGCTGAATAGATCCAGCACTTGCACAGGCGATTGTGGAAAATAATTTGCCTTTTCCCGATTGATGGAAATACATTAATGGCACAACATATGCAATGTGGAAGCCTGCAATCGACGATGGAGAGCTTCATAGCGGTCACGAGAGATACTATTGCATATAATTCCAGCAAATATATTATTTTGATAAACGAGAGTCCTATTGTCGGATGTGAAGATATCTGCATGTTTAATTTTTGTTTTACTATACTTCAGACTGCTGTCTCTCCCAAATATTTGATTGTAAAGTTGCGTGTACCAGTCGAAAGACGATCTAATGGTGCCTATGTGTTGCAAGAGAGGGGCTTACTCAAAAATCTGCAGCAGTAATGACTCAGAGAGAACTGCGTCTAAATCCATCCTGCCCTTCCCTTGCAACAGCAGATCTAAACTCCATCATATACATAGAGCACAAATGAGCGCTTCCCAAGGAGCCTGGGGCAAAATATCTCTACTTTCTGGATGAAGAAGGATACTGTTCGAATCAAAATTATTCGAGCAACAATCTCTTGGTCACCGCCTTTGTCGATTCGGGGTGTTCCCATTCATATTTGTACCCCATTTTGTTGGACGGAATTGAAGGACAGGATATCTGTCGCTTGCACAACTCGTGCTGATAAATAGTTCAGTCGCATGGTGTTCTGGGACCGCCACACTGCCTGCTTTGTCGATACTCGTTCTGTCAATTCTACTCCGCTGATCTGTGGCTCGCTGATCAAATATTTCAAGTTTATTGGTGGAATGGACATTATCCGTCTACTGGAGGGCATTCACCCTGAATATGCTGGTGCCCCGTCGTTTGGAATATCCGTGGCTTACGCACTGTCCCCGCCCTTCAACAGTGACGTATGCTGCGAGATAATTCGGGACTGGAGGCGTACTAGAGAAAATGTCACACTTCTGGATTTTGGCAAGGCGTACTTCCAATTGCACATGCGAGAGGATACTTTTTCGGCACCAGGTTGTGCAGATCAATGGTCGCACGTATTTTCTAATGCGTCCGGCGCTTGGACTCAACGTAGCCAAACAAATCACGACTGCTGGGTTGTCAAAATTTCTGACTATGGATCCGGTCATTGCAAACTGTACAGACAAATACATCGATGAAGTCATTATCAACTTGTACGTGACAATTATGAATCAAGTGCGTGCTTACCTGTTGAAATACTACCTGGTCACCAAGGAACCCGAGCAGATCGATGGGGTACCTGTGTTTGACCTGAAGTTGTCCAAGACACAATCGGGTTTGGTTTGATTCCGTGACAATTAATGATTTGACAGCCCACGACTAGTGACCACGCCATCACGCAACGAGAACCGTACTCATTTCTGGAACGTCTGCTTGTGCACTATCCTGGAAGCAGATAGCTTCGCGTTGCGTGCAGCTTGATGAAGAGGCAGTGCAATGTTTAATTATGCCATTGACAGTGGTGACACGACGTTGCGTGATTTGCTTGCGGTAGTTTGCCTAAAGGGACCAAAGGGACCGTGTGGCGTGACGAAAGCATCATTGCTATTGGCCCTTGCGTCGAAATTAACGGCCTCATTGCCGAAGACGCGTCTTGGTTCCTAGGCTGCCTGCCTATTTGTGGTGGAACTATCGTCACAACACCTGGACGCAACTGGAAGCAAACCATCCGAGTATCGGCGAACAACAACAACAACAGGACACGTCTTGACTTCGGAAGGACGACCTCCACAAAGCGGAACTTGAATTTTGTTAAAAGCGATCAATCTTGGGCTGAAGTGGGGATTTACCAGTATTTTTGTCAAGACTGATTCGGCTAGCGTTCATGCGTCGGTAAACGAGACCCTAACTGGCAGTCATCGCATTCACGCACGTGGACTTTCCGAGATGCTGATTCATCGTCATCTTAGCTTGCTATCTGCCCTTGTTGTTGATTATTGCCTGCCTTTACTTTGCAGTTGGTTCCTTTTCAAGCCAGCCGTGCTGATGTATTGATTCGCTTGACGCCTGCACCGTCCTGGTGGCTATTCCAGCAGTCTGATTATGGTATTCATTTTTGGAAGCAAAGCGTACTTTGTTCTTTTGGCGCACGAATCTTATCCATGCCACTTGCAGTCAGATCTTGTCAGTCATTGACCAATTTGTCCCGTGACAGGCTGCCAGCTGAGCATTAATCTTGCTGCTTTTTTGCTTCTCTTCGGTACCAACCATGGATATAAATAATGAGCGGTCCCTGAGGGAATATGTGATAAGAGATTGCGCATTCGTACACGTGGAATCCGACTCCCTCCGATAGCCCATTACGTTTGTAACGATCCAAACATCATGCTGAAATGTTCAATTCTTTTGAATGGGAAGAAGGTGAACAGGTTGAATGCCACCAAATGTAGTTTGGAGGATGGGCTTACGTAAGATGAAAAGGTTACAAGTCACGTGGCTGTAATCTTATTATCTATTAGATAAAAGATATGATCGGCAGAGAAAATGATAGATTCGTTGACGATATTCATTGAAGACGAAGCGTTCGCTTCACTTTTCTTATGGATTTATGAATGGTGGCTGCCTTTGGTTCCTTATATATATCAATGATTTGCCCAGTATTTTGAAATTTTCTCCGTGCAAATTATTTGCAGATGACATGAAACTTTATATTCAGTTAATTCCTTCAACAGTCATTATCAAGCTATTGATTGTTTTCAATCGTCGATCAACACCTTCCTAGAGTGGGCCAACACGTGGCAATTATCTGTTGCAGCCGAGACATGCTCGACCTTACACCTAGGTTCTCGTAATCCGACATCGAAGTACCATATCAAAGACATCATGCTTCCAAATATTGTATCCACTGTTCGGGATCTTGGTGTTCATATCTCATCTGACCTGAAGGCTTCTTCACATTGCCAAATTATCGCTCGAAAAGTTTTATTCCATCATGCATTACATTTTGAAGTCATTCCATTGGAACAATGCTGAAAACCTTGTCCGTGCTTTTATACTTTACTTGCGACCACTGCTGGAGTATGCTACGCCTTCATTTCCACAGTATTTACAAAAAGATGTTGCAACCATCGAGAAAGTGCAACGTCGCTTTACAAAGAAAGTTTTCGCCCGGTGTTTTAATGACAGCATTTCGACATACGAAGAAAGAATGCAAAAGTTTAACTTACAGTCGTTGGAAGAAAGAAGAGTTTTAATAGACCTATGCTTCTTTTATCGCATTGTTTATGGCCTCGTGGATATCAGAATACTAAAAGAAATTAAAAATACAGGATCTACAAACTTGCGGACATCAACTTAGATATAGCATTTCCCCGCTTAAAACGAACACCCGCCATCATTTCTTTTACAATCCCGTTATTCCAAAAGGGAATAGTTTACCTGAAGATTTTGTGTTAACTAAACATTTGTATCTATTTAAAAAGAAACTCACGTCGATTAATTCCCTAGACCTATAAACTTATAAACCGTGTAGTATAAATGAATGACGACATGCCTTCTATATGAGTATTGTATTAATATTGCTATAATATTAAATACATACATATATGAGGGTAATTAGAGTTACTGAACGTTTAGACCCATGTAATATATTTATCACGTTTAAATTATTTCCATTTATACGAAGCAAAAGAATCTGCATTGGCTGACACGTGGTCAATGTGAACTTGATGTCGTCATTGTGTAGTCACATGATTTTAAGAATGCGTAGCCGTGTCTTTCTCTAATCATCCTATTTGCCGTCTGTACTTCGTCGTCTCAACAGCTCTGTCTGTCCTCTTATCTACGCTGTGTCCCACGACATAGAGCTCTGGCATCAACGTCCATTTGTACTCCTTGGAACTCTGCCATCTCTCTCTATCATGTGAACAGTAACCTGTCTATCAAACATTACATATATGGAGTGCGAAGATCATATCTGGTTCCTCCTTGTCTGATTATATCGTCTTCTACACATGGCTGCTGTAGGGTAACCATCAACATGGAACTGATAAACAATACTTAACACAGTTAGGCTGATCTTATTATACTAGATGACTGTTCACCTATTTAAAACTTTTGGGTTCTCTGTCTTCAAAATAGAACGTAATACAAGAAGTTAACACCCCCTTGTACGTGAATTTCAATGTACAGTAAATGATATTTCAACGGATATGATTGATTAGAGATCTTTTTCGTGAAGAAAACACGGCACATGTATTAGAATTAGATACAGAATATTGTTTTGAACTCATACTTTTAATTGTTTTTGACCTATATTTTTAATCGAGGCTACTTTATATCAAGGCTAGCTTGCTTGCGAGGCTGGCAACCATGCGGATTGAAAACGTGGTGTCGGTAGCCATCTTGCTTCAGCCCCAGGTATTTGTTGTTTTAGCGTTGAGTAAAGGTTTTATCGCCACCGATCTCGCTGCTCTTACGTTGATCTCTTGTTATTACATGAGGAAATGGAAATCTAGAGGAGCTTTTAGTTTGTCTAGTCAATTTTATTGGTCCATGGATATTTTATTTGTTTATTTACGATATGTCGAAACAAATATTCCTCTTGCACTCTGACGCTATATTTCGATACATGTTAATAATTCTATCTTAGTAGATTCGTATGTGAAAAGATAACAACTTTCATATATACTGTATCTATAATGAAATCGATGCAATTATTGTTTGACAATTTGCTATAACTTTGCGAGTGCATAATATTTTACATAATTATTGTTTAAATGCGAGAATGCTTCGAAGGAATTTCAAGCTCTAGTTAAAGTCGTATATGTAGATACGTAGGCTTTGCATAAGTTCTATGCCGTTTTAAGTAAAAATAAGTTGAAGACAGTGTTTTTCATGCTGTAAAATTATGCATTTCATTTCTATAATTCGTTACAAAGTATTCATTGCATTATTGCATGCAAAGTTTTGTTTTTACAAATATTCAGTAACACAGCTCTTCTCTCTGGCATATTAGCCTTGTAGATATGCGGAGAACTTCAATCTTTTCCACGGTTACCTAATCGAGATCGAGAGCCAAAATGGACATTCTATCACAAGTAGATGTATTAAGCTTTAATGCAGAGACCCAATTGTGTGTTTCCTTGAAGATTGCAACCGCCTTGTATATTTCCTTCGATGTTCCTGTAAATAGATGTGACCAAGCCCGATCCGCAGTTGCAGTAAAGAGCAACCTAAACAAAATGATAATATACAATATATGATCTACGTCACAACCACGGTGCCTATTTTCTTGCAGTATATACAATCAGGCGATTATGCTAACCACTAGTGGTGTACTTCGAGTTGTACACGTTCTAGCAAATATAGTTTTTCATGATCAAATGTGAATAAGCTGATTGTATTATAAATCATTGTTGTTAGCTCTTATTCTAAATAGCAGTAAAGTTACTTAGAAAAAGATGAACTTTAAAATAAAACGTTCTATTATTTGCCATGTTGATAAAGTAGCAATATTTCTTCATAGACTGTTATCTACAATTTTACGCACTATTTTCTTTGGTAGTAAAAATACTAATGAAACAAAGATAAAGCATATCTACGTTATCAAATACGCGGCAGATACTGGTTGCCCTTGTGCTAAATTTAAATTGAATCCTTCTCGGAGTAGCACTCATACATGTTACTAATTAGGATTTGTCAGACATCGAGCAAAGTTCAAATAATTATGGTAAAATAATAGTAGATGGCAGTTCTGAACAGACGGGCATCAAAAACCGGCTGTCTGCGTGGTTCGACAGCCCCTAAAGCCTGGTTTCCATTTGAATCAGAAGCGCCGCAACGCATTGCACCGCCGGTGCGCTCCCGATTGCTCCCGAAAATTCAACATGTTGAATAATCGCCGGCTCCTTCCGATTCACTAGCGATCTCCCGATGCCCGGTTTCCATTTCACCGCGAGGAGCCTACGAAAATCGGCGTGTGCTCCCGATTCAAATGGAAACCAGGCTTAAGGAAAAGAGCAAACACCACCATGACACGAGATATAACACATTTGGAAATTACAATTATTACTTACTTAAGAAAAAGAACATCTACATAATTTGATACTAGATTATAAAATGCATACTTGCAAACAATTTGTAAGTATGCGTGAAAATTATGTGAGTCATTCTTAGAAATACTTGCATGCAAGAGATATTACGTTCCTGTTTTTCCTGCAGAAATTGATCACAAGTACTCAAATGAAATCAAATCAACCTACCCCTCCAGCACTACAATGGGCATAGTGGTATACATTGGTATCAGCGATCCCGCTCACAAGGTCAGGGTCAATATTCTGTGGATTGATTGTTGCGACTATTCCACCGCCAGCGTCACATTCTTGGTCGGCCATTAATTCATCTCCTGTGTTGGAATGCAGAAATTGTACAGTTAAATACCACTGAATCAAATTACATTTGAAGAAAGGTTTATATTGAGATATATACAAGAGTGAAGACTTTAAGATATATTTAGCTGCATGGTGCACTTACCGTAAGTGACGGTTGAAAAGTACGGCGATGCTGCAAACAAATACCACCACAGTATTAATCTTGAGCAGTGTAATTCAAAATGCAACGTTCAACATTAAATGCAGCATAATTGATATCCAAGAATACTTCATCTAAATTTGAAATGTATAACAGTAAATGGTACATTGCTTGTGCTTATCCACTTTCGAAGATAAAAAAATTACCCAAAAAGGAATTGCGTACGTTTGGATAATAATGCAATAGTTCAACAATAAGCGATTAGTATTTTGATCGCACAGCCCAAATACGAGATATCAAGTGATTTCAATTTGCTAAATTAACTGTGCTACAATATTGACTACACGTCTGAAATAATGTCGTAATGTTTACATGGATGTACAGATATTTTCGTTAATGCATCATAATATAGTGATTGCAGCTATAAGATAGTTTATGGTGGAGAGAAACCGTCACAGCGAGTATAGTTAACTACAGCGCTACCACATTAGGTTGTCTTATCCATCACATAATTAGAGGCACATACGTGGACAGTCTGGTTCCGCACAAGTACGAGATTCCTCGTTTAGTCCAACACAATCACTTCCTCCACTAGATGGTGCAGGTGAATTACAGTGGCGGATTTTTCTCGCTGATCCACTTCCGCAGGTAACGGAACACACGCTCCAGAGAGCCCACGAGCCCCAATTTCCATCCACTGCGTAAACATAATGTAATAATTATCAAACCGACTAATATCCTCGACAAATTGCACAGGAGACAAAAAGTAAAATTATCTTCTGAAATTTTACATTATTCGTAGATTTATGTACATTGGTCTATCGGAATTATTATGGAGAAAATCAACTAGAAATGCAACATACTGTTACATTTGTTATGATTTAACGCATCGCATAAACCTAGTATGAAACACAATCATCATAATAAACTAGTGATATGTTTACATTCCACGAGTATAGACAGGCAATGTTTGACAAGACTAACTTGCTTCAACAAGTACTTGGTAACTTTAATATATTCAATCTGTTTAACTGGAAAATACATTTTACATGTAGTACTTGATCAAAACGTAAAGACAAATACTTAACCGTGGTACCACAGGAGAGTGTTTCATCCATCACATAAACGTTTCACATACCTGGACATTCTGGTTCCGAGCAAGTACGAGATTCTTCATTAAGTCCAATACAATCACTTCCTCCGCTAGATGGTGCTGGTGAGTTGCAGTGGCGGATTTTTCTCTCCAATCCACCTCCACAGGTAACCGAGCATACGCTCCAGAGAGCCCACGAGCCCCAATTTCCATCAACTGCATAAACATTATGCGGTAATTAATAAACAAATGAATATTATTAATGGATTCCACATAATACAACACGTTTGTCACATCAAACATATTGTATGACATTTCAACATCATGTTGGTTTGAACGAGATTTTTAACATAATTAGCTAGCGTCATTTTAGGCTATTTTAATTGTAATTAGTACTAGGTAAATTGTATGTCAACTGGATTAGATATGAATTATTGTAAATATGTATAAATATATTTTACGTAGTTCTCAATTCTAGGGAAATTATTTAAACTGTATTTTACTTTCTCACCATTATGTTGAACAGATATATTTTGTCTTTTAAATCATTCATAGATTTATCTACATTGATTTATCGGAATCATTTGGAGAAAATCAACTAGGAGTGTAACATACTGTAATATTTGTTATAATTTAGCCCATCGCATACGCCTGATGTAAACTGATTCATAATCAATATAATAATCAAATAACAGCGACATGCATACCACGACGACAAACACGCATTCCATGTAAAATCAAACTGTCTCAAAAATACTTCATGGTGGCACCACGGGAGAGTGTCTGATCCATCACATTTCACATACCTGGACATTCTGGTTGCGAGCAAGTACGAGATTCTTCATTGGGTCCAGTGCAATCACTTCCTCCACCAGCAGGCGCTGGTGAGTTGCAATGGCGGAGTTTTCTCTCTGAACCACTTCCACAAGTAACCGAGCACATGCTCCAGAGAGCCCATGATCCCCAATTTCCATTGACTGCATAGAAGAGCATAGATTCATTGACAAACAATGCAATGTATTCTGGAGGCTAGCAATTGTTAAAGAGAATTCAACATTTCTTTGTACGTTTTGAGTTTTGCTAAAAATCTGCCTAAAATTATCACTTCGCGTGCCATTTAATACGTCATAAATTATGCTAATCATTCCTCATGCATGTCACTATATTCTGACCAGCCCTATGATCTAACCTCCATATACAAGTTGTAATAACATTAAAATCCAACTTCCATGGTCGCATAATGCCACAAAACGATGAATATCACCTTTTGTTAAAATTTGTTCATTCTGAGTTTACTTTCAGTTAGCTCACTGTTAGTTCTCTTATGTTATGTTGGAATAAAGACCTGGAAATACCGAAATTGTGTTCAATACCGTAATTGTATCAAGTCGTCTCGGGTTACTGCTTGCTTATATTGTACATGTGGTGGTGGCAACATTGCATCTCAGTAGATGATTGATTGACGTCCGTTGTTATTCTTCTTTAATCTGTTCTCCTCAATACTCATAGTAAATTGTACCTGACTGATTCAAATATTTCACCTACAAGTATTCCCGATCTCGGCGACGTGCAGGTCATGGGGCATACCGAAGACGCCGATGTCGCGTTTGCAAGTGTCATTCCATCGGAGGAGAGCCCTACACACTCGCCGCGTACCCTCCTCCATCTCACCTTACATAATATATTTTGATATTCTGTTGTCTACTATTCGGTGCACATGAGCAAGCTAACGCAGTCGTCTACTCTTCAATATCGCAAACATAGATAATACTCTGCACCCTCTGAGGACTTCATAGTTTGTAATATGATCCTTCTATGTTATTTCAATTTCTTCCATAGGCAGAGTTGAAAAAGAACACGTTCAAACGTTTTTTGTTTTAGTTGCATATTAGGGTTGTTCAAAAAAAGTCGACTTTCAAACTGTTACCGGGATCAACGCAAAAAAGTTGTGAAATAGGGTAAAAACGTTCCATGCAAAAGGAAAATTAATTCGAAGCACGTTTAGAACTCTCGAATCATCGTTTTGTGTTCTGCCGCATAGCGACTTGAATTGCACTAGCGGTGATGGCGAGCAGATGCGAAAGCACCGCCTTGTCAATCATTCTCAGCAACGAGAAGAGTCAGATTTCACAAGGCATCTTCAGACAACTCAGCCTAAAATTTGAAACTCTCGGCCCATCGTGGCAGCTATCCTTGCAAACTTCATGGCTTTGGTTTGCTCATTCAACCTTTATTTCACTCTGGACCACATTGAAACAGCTTTCTAGGGTGCTTATCAAAAGGTGTAGCTAAGCAGATGCGTAATCTTATCCAACATTCAGAGAGCAAAAAGCAGAGATATCGACCTCTGAATATTGACCGTTAAATTGTTTCTTTAAAAAGAGCGGGAAAACTGATTAAAGACCATTTCATATCCTGTTTTTCCCCTCCTTCCGAAACATCGCAAGCGCGAGAGAAAGAGAATTGAAAGATGTCCAAGCATGTCTGATTCAGCTGAGAAACATGGTTAGTACAGTAATAAAATTATTATCGTCATCTTTCTCTGGAGTGTAAAATGTTTTTCGCGACTTCAAATTTGAAGCGTACTGTACGCTATCAGCTTGTTCCTTATCGCTAATCGTTTGATCTTCGCTGCACACGCATTCATGTCGACATAGTCCCAATCCCAATAACTGTACACAACACCTTAGCCCTATTTGCGATCACAAAGTAAACACGATTCTCCTGATTGATTTGACGTGCCTTCTGGACGGGAAGCACTTTACTTTGTCCATCCATGATTGACTGGTTATTCTGTGAGTTCTGTCCATGGCAGTTTGCTACTTTGTTCAGAAAATTGCTCAGAAGTCAAATCTACGACTTTAAAGGCGCGGTTTGTAATACTCTTGTATGAATTTGAAGCTATCAAAACTGCATGCGGAAGGCGACTCAATTACCTTTCTAGCAACGGCATTATAGTATTTAGAATAGGCTGAGAAAAAGCGTCGCAATCGTAATTATCGACCTATCTCGAGATCGGCAGTGCAAACTTTACAGTCTACTGTCTCTGAAGGTGTATCATTATCCTCATGCGTATGACTTTTGCAAATGCCGACGCGCGGTCAAGACGACAGTCAAATCTGCGCATGCGCAAATATTTTAAATTCCAAATTACTTATTTTTGGCATTTCAATTTCCAATATTCATGTTCCTGTGCATACCTTTTGCAAAAGCAAATACAAAAACATCTTGATTCGCAGTTATTTTTAGTATGTCAGGTATAATGTTCAAAAGAGGTTCAACATTTTCTGGGGAAAGGAATCTAAAGGGTTAAATGGAAAGAGGCCCGATTCTAAATTTCAACCCAATTCAATGCTAACGAGGCAGTTTGACAATGTCCTCATCTTCAAATTCACAACAACAGAGTTTACTTCGATTATTATGGGTTGAATTGGGAGTACATCGACAAATTTTGCTGTGTTTTTACTGGGAGAACTTGAGCTCAAATTCCAGGTTTGGAAATAACCTTGGGAGCATCTGGTTTTTCATCAAAATTGCTCCAGGTTTGTCTCGATTAAAGCTCCTAACAAGGTCTTCAANAAGCTGCTCATAACAACAGCGTTCTACAGGCTGGGAGCATTCGATTTCTTTATGAATTGAGTTTAATAGATCTTTATTTGCTGTACAAATGCACCTTATTTCAGTTCTCGATTGAATTCTGAGCGTTCCTCGACCCAATAATGTATTAAGGAGCAAAATACGATAAAAACACGGTATTTTCGACTGTAAAACTGGTCAGAAGCCGCACTCCAGGGGTCCATTGTCGCTTTGACCGCGTGTCGCTAGATCGGAACAGTCGCGCAGCTTAAGATCACATTCAATGGCAAGTGATAAAGCAAATTGAACTTGAGCAGGCAGCCAGTATTACAGAGACGACGGCCTTGATGCTGGGCCTATATGCACTGATAGCATGACGATCTGATGTATGATTCTCATTCTTCAGCGATTTCACTTCACGGTCGCAAGGCAAAGAGCCGATCGGAACGACATCAAAAAACAAGCAGAGCATAAATTGAGGAACAGATAAGTTTATTGGCTCCCTGTTAGACTGCTGAGTTTATTCGTAGTTCTAAGTTGAATTTCTTAAAAATAACGCCGTTTATGGCATTCAGGTTCGCGAGCCTCATGGGGCATGCCATGATTGCTGTATGAATGTTCAACAACATCATCTAGCAATTTATTTGTCTTTTCCGTTGTCTCCATGCGTTTTGAGACGGTCAGCTAGCCAGTTACTATCGAGGGCGTTCATTTCAAGTTCGTAACGAGATGACAACAGCAGGCTGCGTAATTCTAATCAATTTCCGAGAACACTTTCATGAAATTGGATAAATGATCGCACACATGAAATTTGATTACCCCGACTCCTTAGTCGGATGCTACGAAGGGTGATTTTGGAGTACGGCTATGTAAAACTAAATTAGCTCACAGAAGTCGGAGGACAATTAAAAAAAAATGCTTACCGGAATCCTGAGTCATTTAGCTACACAGCGGTCTACAGTATACATCAATAGAGCAAATGTGGCGACCACACAAAAATCATTTCAGAAGACCAGATTTTAGCTTGAAAATTGCTAGTCTGCTGTGCATTTAATCCAATTCTACAGAAACTACTTTTTGAACTGAACTGGTTTTGATATCAATATGTAGCTAAATGATATGAAGACCCCGTGAAACCGTTGTCATATCTTACAACTTTTTCCATCGATGCCAATTTTAACTCTTGGAGCGGTTTGTTATGTTTCCATACGTTTTCCACGCTATAATTAAATTCATAAGAAAGTCAACTTATTTCTCCTTCTAGCAAAAGTAAAATAATTAAATTAAGCCCAGAAACGGTGTCATGATCGCGGTTTTACGAATTCAACCCGATTTGTGGTCAAAACGGAAGTCGCGCAGGAAGGCTCACTACGGAGAAAAATGGCTCAAAAGGGCAAAACTTCAAGCTCAATTCGAAAGTTCTAAACGTGCTTCGAATTGAGTTTCCTTTTGCATGCAACGTTTTACCATGTTTCACAACTTTTTGTCCTTGATCCCGATAGCATTTCGAAAGTCGACTTTTTTGAACCACACTATTGCATATGAGGGAGAAGTTCTTTCACTCATATAGAGCTGACGACGCACTCATTGAACATTAAGACTTTTGCGTCTATTCTTTAGGGCCAACGACATCGTCCTGCAACACAGGGATGTTTTTGATGTCGCAATCTCGAGTGAAACTCTAGATTTGGATGCCACGCCACCGTCAGCAAATAAGAGCAGAGTTCTATGTTTGTAACAGCTCACTCGTGTAATGATTTTGATTTATGAAAATGATCAGGCATACCGTGAATCCAGAAGTGTTCATGGATTCTGAGTTCCTCAATGAACGCACCACTGTCTAGCCGCATTCCACAGCAAGAAAGCGATTCTGGCTTGCCGAGTGAAGACGGACGACATTCTCAACTACTTGCACGAGAGTCTTTTCAAATGTTCCTGCTTGTTCGACTTTTACCGTCCTCTTTCTCACATGGTCATGGAGCCCCTTCCCATTTTGCACCATAACGTCACCCCTAGTTGTCGTCTGGTGTCGGCTGAAACCCGACATTGCTTGATTGCCTTCAAATAAACACGGCTGAAGTCGGTTGAAGGTCATAGCAGCTATTCCAATTCGGATCTTGATTTCATTTTCTAGTGAAGAAACTATATTGACAATGGATTCTAGGAAGGTGCAACTGTCCACAGTTAAACTTAGGGGCCGCTCATTATTTATCCCCCGGGTTGGTACCGAAGAGAAACAAAAAGTTTCAATTTTTTTGTTTTACCCAACTTTTAGATAGGTAAGAAAAAGTATTACCCAACCTCTAATATTATATTAAACAAATGTGGACAGAAAAGCATATATCGTATACCGGCATTGGCATCAAGTGCATTTCTTCATCTGTGAAGATCAAATATGGATAGAAAAAGTTTGAGGACGCCATATCAAGTTTAATTATACGACACTGAAATCGATTGATCAGCAAAGGAAAAAAAATGTCAGTTGAATGTGGCTGCCAATAATTAAATTACCCAACATTCTGTGTTGCTAAAATTTGAGCTACCCACCCCACTCCTCTTCGGTACCAACCCTAGGCATAAATAATGAGCGGTCCCTTATCAGCCCAAGATATGCAGCGGAAGACTTTCTGAAAAACACAAGGACTGGAGTCCGAGGTATACTTCAAACACTGGGGTGAAACCACTAGAGGCGTAGCTGTCCTGGATGTTGAGAAAACTGTGGGAGGCAATGAACCGATCGTATAGCCAGTGTCAGCGTCGAATAGATGGTGCAATTCGCCATGCGCAGTCCCACTGCATGTCGGTATACAAGTGAGTTGACCTCTGCCACGGGGGAAGACGCCAGGAAAATGCTTTGTTTGCAACGCAATCAGCCGTACTCTTGTCAATGATGGTCAATTTCGAGGATTGTTCTTGCCTGTCAGAATTGTAGATTTCAGATCAAAGCCACATGCCAAAAACAAGTGTATCCCGTCATGAATTGGGACTGCGCTTGGTCCATTGGCATTAATTCAAATGTCTAGTACAAATGTGCCCTCGTGCTCGTGACTACAGGCTTACAACCCCCAGAACAGAAGTCACCCGTGACAGAAGTTCAACATCCAAACAACAGGCATCAGAGAAGCTATCTAACGCAATCAATTAGATGAACCGGTCATTAAATCATCCCGTTGTGGGACTATCCACCATTTGCTCGTTTACACTGTGCCAGCTTTCAAGCAACAGCAGCAAAATTGGAACTCACAAATGGAACACATCGACAAAAAAAGAACGCCAAAACAAATACTTATCGTGCAAGACGCGTGCTATCTTAGCCACTCAGAGCTGCAATTTATTTGCCCAAAAGCAAAGATTTCAAGTTTCGTCTGTGCGTGCATCTCAGATATCGCGCTCGTTCTTGTCTCTACCTATCTTAGGATGAAACCCCCACCACAATGATCACAATTCCGTATCAAACGAATGATCACGCGATTGTTAGTTCAGCTGAGTTTCCATCATGCGTTATTGTGGCTTCAACACCAACGTGAAATGACATGACGAGATGAGGAATTGTTTTTAGGCAGCCAAAATGCTCAAGCAGTTTCATTAATTTCTTTCGGCTATGTGTATTCACAATTGTACACGCTCTTGCTGCACACACACATTTCAACTCTCTGTCGATCAACTTCTTGATATTTTCCATGTTAATTTCTCTTGTCTGCGCATTGTGGTTCAGAGCAAAGCCGAGTTACCTTCGTATCACATAATCAGGTTCGCATACCTGGACATTCTGGTTCCAAACAAGTACGAGATTCTTCGTTGAGTCCAATGCAATCACTTCCTCCGCCAGCTGGTGCTGGTGAGTTACAGCGACGGACTTTTGTCTCTGATCCAGTCCCACAAGAAACAGAGCATCCGCTCCAAATAGCCCACGTGCCCCAATTTCCATTCACTGCAAAGACGAAACGGACGTTTGCTTTATAAGCAACAAAAGTTAACAACAGTTTTGAAGGAGAAAGAAATTCTTCATATATGGCATTTCAACGTGTAGCATGCATTATGGGGAAGTACTCGTGCCATTGGATTTGAGATTATATACAAAGGAATAATCTCGCTTTCAAGCTAATGGAGCCCTAATTTTTCAGTGTACCTTGGCATTCTGGCTTGTAGCAGCCTTGTGCCTCAGCATCGCCTCCGACACATGCGGCCCCACCATGCTGTGGTACTGGAGAGTCGCAATCACGATTTCGATAGCTTCCTCCAAAACCACACGTGACATCACAGATTGACCACTTTGACCAAGGACCCCAATTACCATCAACTGCAATTATAAAAACAATAAATTAAAGTGTAATATATTTATAGACTGATATAGAACTATCGGCAGTAAGATTGATTACTATCATTACTGAGGCATCACTGAAAGTCAAATGTCGATATTAAGGCGTGGTAAAGTAATAGAAAGTAATGTTGAAATTGAAAATTTCTGCTCTACATTGTTATTTGTTCATGAACCTTTGAATTCTACAATGGACCGATTCCACAATCTACCATTTTGGAAAATATCAAATGCATTATGGGGAATGTTGATGTCTCTGATTTCGGAATATGAAGAAAGGTGGATTTGAAACTGATGCAGATTTCTTTAAGCTGTGCTACTTTCCTTAAAAATATAATTCCCTTCAATATTATGGGTCAGAATCCCAGTCTCTTCGCTACTTCAGGCAATCAATATGCCCCACAATGCACTGGTCTGTCTCAGAATGGTAGCTTGTGGAATAGGTCTATTGGTAAAAATTGTAACTTATTCGCAGAATATGCAATTTCTATAGAGCCTAACACAATCAATGCAATGATGCAATCAGAAGCAAGAACGAATTCGAAATATGCCATGTCGGTTTCAACTATATTAGTAATATATATAGTTATATATCAATATAGTATGCAACAGTATGAGTTACTGACGTCATTATAATTAACGAGAGTAGAACACTGCCAATGGCATCATTACCAGAATAAAAAATGTATCACCAATTGACCACGCTGTAGAATCGTTAACGATACAAACATTAACAGGCGTAATCAAATATATTCTCGGACAAATTTAACTAGAATATTTCAGCTAATATACTGTCGAATTCCGAATGAAAAATTTTGTAAGAGTTTATTTACTTCTTCTCTCGTTATTATTCTCCTGTCAATCAAAATGTAAACTGTTGTCGTATACGCTATTGTCTTGAAAATTATTCAGCGTAATAATTGTATCTTGGTTTTGACTTAATGATTGTGACTTTGTTTTAATGGGGGACCGAGGTGACCGTTTACAAGAGGTGTCCGCTTACGAGAAGTGTCCGCTCGTACAGGTTCGACTGTATTGATAAATATATGAAATGATTCTGGATGGACAGTATACGCAACGTGTCATTACACAGATTACCTCTTGTTTGTGTGATTGTACACAAACATGTATTAAATCGTTTCGAATATCTTTAATTCTGATTAAAGGTTCATCTAAGTGAATGGTGTGTTGTAACAGAACACTCCCCTAAAGACGGAGTTATTTGAAATTGACAAGATCTGCACAAAGCATTCAATTAGTTGATATTTATCATATTGAGGAACTGCTCTGTGATCAGCTTTTATAAATATATAAGCACCTATTGCTTACGCGGACATCACTTTAAAATCTGAGAAATGACTTGGTCTTAATAATAGTCAATGTATATGTTTTCTTGCTGTAACCGATTCTATCCTCTCTGGAATTCATTACCAAACAATGCAGTGTCATTATTGTCGCTTTGTTCGTCTAAAAGTAAATTAGAGCATCCTAACCATTCAAAATGTTGTAAATAATTTTAGGTTGCACTGATGCAAGTGCAGGTCCTTCTTGCTAGTACTTGCCTGTCAAATGTATTTATGTTTTAAGCATATTTGCCAATAAATCAAAACCTCAAATCTTCCATCGTTGCAGTAAATGCAACATTTCTTTCGTTTAATTAATTTTGTTCAATGAAAAATAATAGAAACAGCTACAGTAGGTGACTCACTTGGACACCTTGTTCCAGTACATGTCCCGGTTGATTCCAATGGTCCAGGGCAGTCTGCACCGCCGTGTTCTGGTGCAGGTGAGTTGCATCTTCTTTCCCTTATTTTGGTTCCATTTCCACAAATTTCGCTGCAGTTGGACCAAGATCCCCAATTTTCCCAACTTCCATCCACTGTGTTATGCAAAAACAATGTTATTTTTAATCAGGAGCATGGCAATTATTCGTTATATACTGTGGCTACGTTTAGCACAATCTATGTCGATGAATTTGACCATTTTACCAAGACCTCCCCACTGTCCCTAACTTCCATCCACTATTTTATGTAAAATGATGCTATTTTAATCAGGAAAGTAGAAAATTATGCATTATATGCTATGAACACGTTTATTACCATCAATCTTGAAGAATCTAAACCAAGAATTAAATTATTTAAAACTAACCACATTGTGAAGCATTGGATATATAAATCAAGATGGCAACGAAATGTTACTGTTCCAAACGTTTCAATAATAGTTAATTCTTAATGAACCGATGGATCAGACACTCCAAGGAGCATCTACCACAGCCTCGTCTGGACCGCACGTGTTACTAATATCTTTTGATATCGGTAAATTTCGTTTCAAAGTAGAAGCACGATTATTGCAGCGTATATGCTTAATTATCCCTTGAATCAAGAATGTAGAATGCAATATAGACAATAAAATGTTAATTTGTAAAGTGGATGATCTATTTGGATATAAAAATCCGTTTGCTTGTTCACATTATGTGAACAAATGAGCTTATACGAATGCGAATCCTGGGCTATTAGGTGTCGTCAAATAATTCAATGCTATCATGCACTCTTGATGCATGCTGTTGGACCTTATGCTGTCCTGAGCTAACATATATGCAGCCACTGTTGAACTAAGACGTTACATTTGACACTGCTTGTCTACTATCTGTCCAATGTAAGAGACTATGTGTCGCATCGTAAAACAAGTCATTTATGACGTGATACACTGGCGTGGGCCACGTTACACTTGCTGCGTACTGACGTCATTTGTACTCATGCAATGTCTTCGTACATTACTGCTTGGTTATGCATGAAAGATCAGATTCATCTCCTTTGATATGATGCAAGCATTCGATTATCAATATCTCGCAATATGTCAGCAAAACAATACACGACATTGTATAGGTATAGTAAGTAAAATTTTTCAAAGCCATATAAGAAACACATTTAAGCACGTTTCACTGCTAACTACACAATAATTGAATGAGTAGAGCAGCGCGTGCTAGGAAGAAAATGTCTTTTTGGTGCTGTCACTAAGATCAGTCAGCAGGAGGTTATCTAGTGCCTGGTGATATTGCCAGTTTCTCACACACTCCTTTCCTTTGCAAGGACATGAGCCAACTCAACCAAGGAAATTACTCGCGAAATTCAGGAAAGTGTATTTTGGGAAATATTCTTGGTGCGCACCTGCTTAAATTTCATCTCTAACAATTATAAATGAACACATGAAATGTACGATTGTTTTACCAGGACATGGTCCTTTCGTGCATGACTGCCAATCCGTATCGGCTCCGTTGCATTCATTGCCATTGTACAGTGGCGCTGGTGAATCGCACGCCCTGGTTCTAATCTTCTTTCCTGCACCACATGATTCCATACAAGATGTCCATATAGTCCATTCACTCCAATGGCCGTCAACTAAAAAGAGAACGGACGAGGAGATGAACGTTTGACTGCAAGCTAACATTTAAGACGCTACTGTATTATATTTATATACATCACCGCGCAGTGGAACATAATAGCAGCTATGTATCAGACGAAAGAACAAAGAAGATTGTGCATTTGACCAATCAGATTTACTTGGCCCGGGCGTTGAAAAATGTAAAGGATTCTCTAGCACATTGTAGCTAAATTACAATAGCTGTCCATCAAAAGTGGTAATCAAGCATTCCCAAAATTTTGTACAGTGTATCACCTCGGTTAATATCACTACAGTTTGATAACCAAGTTCTGTCAAAATCAACTATTTGTTCCCGCTTAATATCACGACCCGCTTACTATCACGACTTTTGACAGGAAAATCATAGTGATATTAGCGAGGCTTCACTTTACTTTGAAACTCTACTTAAGACTACTTTAGGTTCTTCTCATGTAGGGTTATAACATCTTCCATTTTAATCGCCGAAATGTTTCGCAGGATGTAGGTGAATGATCTGTGATGCGTAAAGGGAATAATCTTCGTTTGCTCAAGGAAAAAATTGCACATAATTTAACTGTGCTTTGATATTATGCAAACGATCCACATACTGAACATTTATCCAAAGATAGATTATATGTGACAGCCATAATATTACAATAATGTGTTTCCTAATTCTGACAATTTAGTCTTTCAATTTCAGCAGAGATTCATACCAGGAAGAGCTTCAAGCCTTGGTTGAATTCTCTGCAAGAAAGAACAAATACTGAATTTATACCAACTATATTACAGACTATATACAGTAGATAAATGCCTTTCATATTCTTTCAAATAAAGCATTGGAATTTACATGGGATGAATTTACAAATTATCATAGTCACTAATACTAGCATAGACGTAGACGATAATGTGGATAATGTGCGATACGTCAAAATTATTCGATGGGACAATCTGGCAGTGCAGTCCCGTCACATCTCGATATTACAATGAGTTGATATCTGCCACTGGTCAAGACGCTGGGATACTCCTTTTTGAAGCGAATCCACCGGCATTATTTCACGATGATGGTCAGTTACAAGCATTGTTATTAGTATGTAAACCTGTCTAATTTAGTTAAAGAACATCTCAACGAAGCACTGGTATTCCTTTATGCATTAGATCTGCCTTTTGTTAACTATCGAGTTAACTACCAACTTATAAAGTCGATCAAAACTTATCAAAACAGCATTTTGTTGTCGACGTACGATCCTCGTGGAACCATGCAATTAGAAGTTGCAAGTCTCATCATTAAATAAAGCTTTTTAATCTAGAGTAATTTTAACTTAATTTCCACTTTCGGACCTACTTTGGACACGTAAACAGCTATGTACTCAAGCTTCTGTTTCAAGAAGGTTTCTTACGACACCCTTGAAAACATTCTCACCAAAAGTGTCAACCAAACGGAGGTAAATCAATCAGATGAAGCCAAACCTTTTTATCTCAAGTAGGCAGATTGCACAATGCGTGATTCTATCGTATGCTGCATTCGAGAATTCGTTCGCAGTAAATGACGACAGGTACAGTTGTTTGTCCGGATTTCAGAACATGTGACTCGGCCAATCAAATAGCAAGACAACTAATCTAATGTTTTATAAATCATTCTGATCCTATGTAGGTCAAACTGTTAGAAAGTAACGATGGTATATTAATTATAATCTATGCAAACTTATACAAAATTATTCCAAGAGAACTCACACTGAATTGCAATTCTGTAATGGAGGCTGCATTGCCATTTTCCACAATTCCGGGGTCATTTGAGAATCTAAGCAGGTGACATTGATTGAAGTTGTCCCCGTTGCTATTAGTTCTGAAGATTCCGTTGCATTGACCTCCAGACAATGCGCATCTGTGAGTGCATTGAAGAGCAGATTGATGAGAAACGATTGAAATGACATCATAGTGCTTCAGTGGCTCTATTGGATGCTGGGTAAACAGATGTGTAATTGCGTCTGTGGATGCGAACAGGACTTGTAAACTTGCACCAAGCTTCAACAGGCATTGAATCAAGCACAAGCTAGGGCTCCCCATAACTGAGTGGAAAATTTCCTTGGAGGCTGACTAAAAAATGTAAAAACGTTTTACAGATATAGATGTTGCTTGCACCAAAAGGATAATGATCAAATTGCTTACTAATGATATTACCATAAAGTTATGTGCAATGTTCTTCTTTCTTTACAGACAATCAATTTTAGGATATTAAACCATACTATCGGGTATTTATCATGCAATAATATCGAACATTTTGACAGCAGCTTGCTAGGCACTTCATTTTATCACAATTCTGAAAGGATCTAACATTTGATCTTTGTGCCAAGCGCAGACCAACTGCATTTGGGGACTACTATTTTCTGCACGTGAGGTCGAGCTGAAATCGACAACTTTTATAACAACTGTCCTTGAAATTAACAATCATGCAAAACAGTTTGGGACAATGTGCTTCGAACTAAGCAATTCCGTTGGGTCTTCACCGTGGCAAAAGTCACCTCCTTTGTGTTTCAAATTGCAATGAGACTGCACTTAGTAGATGACGGATGTCATTCTACAGTGACAAGATTCACTGCTACAAAAAATGCCGGATAATTGGAATGCCTATCCAATAACTTTTATTGAGTACAAACATTTTGACTGGCATGGCAATTATATACTGTAGCTAAGCAACATATATTCCATTGCGTAGTTGTGTCTGGAAAAAGAGAGCAATTTGATATTTCTATTCCAGTAAAACCTTTTGATAAGTTTTAATGCCTTGATTTACTCAACATCTCTATTTTATGGAAAAGAAACGTTTTATTTTAAACATATAATCAAGATTGTACAACATAAGAAAACTATTAAAGTTACAGAATACAGAAACTCGTCTCTGTTCCAAAGCTACTCTTTCATCTCCTACTAACTTAACGCGAATCTGGATAAGTCAATAATTTCTATAGAATTCATTCTTGAAATTGAGATAGTTCAAAACAGACAGCTTACATCTATTTCTACAAACGGAAAGATAATGCAGTAGCTGCTTGCTGAAGACATGTCTAACATGCTATGCATACCTTAATGGTCTCAGGTAAATGATGATCTGATGGACCCTTTGCTCGATGGTGAAGATGTAACACGGTAGTCCGTTATCGTGCACCGTTCCAACATGAATATATTTCCTTTGAAGACTACCTCTGATAGGCTCATTTGAACATGCATAGCCCTGTCGTATTGACAGCGTTTGATTGCAGAGATGAAGAAACCAGTTAATGGTTTAGTTTTCTCTTACGTCAAAGCCCGTCATTTCTTTTGCGAAATAAGACCTTGTGATCTTCCGAATTGAATAAAAGTTTGCTAGACAGTCCGACAGAATTTTCCTAACGAAATTAATCAACAACAATTTTCACGCTTGGATCTCTAGACTTATTGTGTTTACCAATGACTGTCGCTCAAGCAGAGGACGCTTTCGTATGTATCTAACAGTGTGTGAAATTCAGCTTGCTGTCGAGTGCTATTTTGCATGAGTGGATAGGTCTTGGTATTATGGTATTGCAACGGCAGAGCGCATCTTTCGGTTGCGTGTCAATGTTGACGTTATTTCCCTTGCTTGTATGACACGCAGTATACAATTCAAATAGGTTGGCACGTAGTGTTGACATTGTTTGTGATATACAAATTCAATTAAAGACGTCGAAGTTTGCGGTTGATTGAGGCATTGATTGTCTACGACAAGAATTTGCTTTCTCGTTGCGATATCTCGATGCAATATATTGTGTATATTGTTTACGCCTGAGATACGTGAAGGCAATTGAGATGTCGGTAGTCAATTAATAGCATGTTTTAGTAATTAGCACTTGCCGTATTCACATTAATCGCGCGACATAAGTCTGCATTCAGAAGGCAAGCGAATTATTGTTTGGAAAAATCTTCAACATTCTTTAACACAGCTGCAATTACAGTAGTTGAACTACTATGAAGTAGATTAACTGATATGAAGCTCGTATGCGATTATTAAGCTGTAAAATGTCGTCATTAAAATTATAAATTTTAATACGCTATTACGTCTATTGAAATGTCCCAATTGGATATAATTTAGTACAGCAATAACTTTTTAATAAAAATAAATTTCAAAAATTACTTGAAAGTGTGATTTATACAATGGAACAACGCAAAGACATGCGTTGACATGGGTCTGCTGTCGTGTAATGCAAGGAGTAATCAAAGATAAAATATTAGATTTTGCTCTCTCTAACGAGGTCATTACAGCTGATCAACACGGGTTCTTAAAAAAGAAGTCAACTACAACCCAGTTGCTTGAGTCCCTGCATGATTGGACGATGGCAATTGAAAGTCGACATTGCGTCGATGTCATTTATTTTGATTTGGCTAAGGCCTTTGACACCGTATCGCATCAGAAGCTACTGCATAAATTAAAAGGCTATGGCATCGATGGACACCTCTTAGAATGGATTACTCAGTACCTCTCCGAGCGCACTCAACAGGTTCAAGTTGGCAATCAGCTTTCTGACAAACGTAGTTGTATCAATGGCGTTCCCCAAGGATCAGTACTGGGACCGCTTTTATTTCTGTTATACATAAATGACGTTTCTGCCGTCCTCCATGCCTCATCTTGCAAATTATTTGCAGATGATCTGAAGATCTACGTCATGCACGGCCTTGATGACTCACACTATAAAAGTATCGTCCTTCCAAGAAATGATTACGCTGTTGCTTGAGTGGGCATCCACATGGCAACTGTCTGTTGCAGTTGAGGAATGTTCCACTCTGTATCTCGGCCCACGCAACCCCAGGATGCCTTATGTAATGAATAACATGATCGTTCCGTCGTCAAATGCTGTACGAGACCTTGGTGTGCACATGAGTGACAATTTGAAGTTTTCAACACACTGTAAAGTTGTCACTCAAAAGGCATAACTATTACGTTTCAAATTATCTGTTAAGGTCACTGCAGTGGGATGAGCAAACGCATCTGGCGAAAGCATTTATTATCTATGTATGTCCTTTGCTGGAATATGCATGTCAAGTTTTTTCCCCGTACCTCAAGAAAGACATCGAAAAAATCGAAAAAGTCTAAAGAAGATCTACCAAAAAGGTATTCATTCGTTGCTTCGAGGACTTTGACACTGACTATACCACACGACTTATCAAATTGGAGATGTCATCGTTGGAGAAAAGGCGGCACTTTCTAGATATGTGCCTGTTATGGAAGATTTTTGCATGATGCAGTGAATGTACAGCTGCCAATTCAATTCGACACAAAACCACTCAACACCAGGAGACACAACAGGCAATTGCTCTTTCAAACAGCCAAGTCAAATACCAGGCACGATTTTTTTCTGAATCGTTCCATCTGATTATGGAACTCTCTGCCATCAGATATTGTCCACCAGAGAATGTTTGCAGCATTCAAGAAAAAACTACTGAGCCCTCTTTTTGTATTAATCTTTCATGTGCATGTATATAACTTTGTAACCGTATAGTATGAGTGTACTTAAGTAACTTCTATGCGTGTATGCTTTAGGAATATTTTCCAATAAAGATGATATGTATATATATATA